>JAAGAY010136885.1:0-65197 GCA_011801015.1 Ardeotis arabs | reverse complement strand
CCGGCCGGGGCCGGGGCCGGGGCCGGGGTGTCGCGTCGCGTCGCGAAGGAGGGAGGAGGCCGGGTGGTTGCGCGTCTCGTTTATGTCAGGGCAGGGGCCGCGGCTCCCAGCCGCTCATGAGCAGGTAGGACTGGTTGGCGATGTCGGTGCTGGGCAGCCGGCCGGCATCGTGCTCCGCCGGCGGGGGAGGGCTCGCCTCCCCCCGCGGGCCGGGCAGCACCTCCAGCAGGCAGGGCAGGACGGCCTCCTCCGGCGGCTGCTTGTAGAAGGCGTTGGCCTGGGGGGACACCGAGGAGGCAGCGGTGAGGGCGGCCCAGCGAGCGGCCCCGGGGGGCGGGGCTCGGCCGCGGCGGGCCCTGCCCCGGCCCCCTCACCTGGCCGTGCTTGCTGCTCTCCTGGAGGAAGCTGCCCAGTGCGCGGTGCAGGTCGGGGACGGGGGGCCAGAGCTTTTGCTTCACGTTGCTGGGTGCGGGGAAGGGGGCGTCGAAGGACAAACCCCAGCCCTGAGGTGCCCTGACGCCCCCGGGCAGGGGGCACAGGCCGGGTGTGGGCTCCCCCCACCTGCCCCAGGCACAGCCCTTACCTGTAGAGGGAGGGGAAGGTGCACCGCAGCCCCAGGAGCACCCCGGTGAAGAGCAGCGGCACCACCGTGACACTGGGGATGATCCAGCCTGCGCGGGAGGAGCAGCACTGGGACCCACCAGCGCTGAGCCCTTTGCAGCCCTATCACCCTCTGCCCAGTACTCCCCGTCCCAATTCCAGCACTCCGTCTCCTGCCCTCGGCCGTGTGGCTCCTCTGGCCACAGCCTCTGCTCCTGCGTTGCCCCTTACCTGCATCGGCCATGATGTCAACCACAACAGGTTTGGACCAGGCGCTCCAGCTGCCCTGGTACCACGGCCCGCTGGGCTGGGCCCGCACCTGGGCATGGTAGCGGGCGCCTGGCCGTAAGTCCAGGACTTCTTTCCTGGCTGCCCGTGGGACCTGCAGGACCTGCAGGGCAGAGCTGAGCTGGAGACAATGGTAGCTGTAGGATGGCCAAGGGGCAGTGCTGGGGCGCAAGTCTGTCCTGCCTGACCCCATGTGGGCCATGTGCTGGCAGCGGCGCTGGGCAGGGCTGCTCAGGGGAGTCCTGGCTGTGCCGTACCTTCCAGTCATGGCTGTTCTCCACAGCATAGCGGATTTGGTATTCCAGCTGCTCTGCCAGCGCCTCCAAGGGTGGCAGCCACTGCAGGCTCAGCTGGCCCTGCGACACCATTGCCTGCACGAGCTGTGGGGCGTCTGTGAGCACTGTTGGGGATGGAGACACATTGCTGCTGTGGAGTGGGACATGGGACATTGTGTCCCCCACCAGCCAGGCATGGGCAAGGGCAGGGGCTGCGGTGGTGCTGGGACCCACCGGCCTGGTGCAGCCAGAAGGGCTCCTTGAAGTAGCTGAGTGTGGGCGGCACGTGGGGCCGGGTGATGTTCACCAGGATGGAGATGGCGCTGCCAGTCCTGGGCTGGAAGGTGCAGATGTGGGTGCCCTGCATCCCCACGCTCACCTCCTCACATCGCTGCCACGCATCTTCCCTGCTGAGTGGGGAGCCAGTCAGTCCCACCATGGCAGCCCCACTCCCCTCGCCTGCTGCCAGTCCTGCTCTGGGGCCACCCTGTCCCCGCAGCCAGCACTGCCTCCCTCCTCCTGCACTGGGCCAGGAAAAACAGCGCTGCCCATAGTCGGAGGTGGTATGGCCAGGAGTGGTGGTGGTGGGGAGGTACGAGGTCAATGCTGGTAGGACAGAGCAGAGCACGGGGCCAGGTGGCACAGCGTGGGATGTGGGACACAGCGTGGGATGTGGGACAGAGCAGGGCATGTGCTGCCCCCCTGCCTGAGTGCCACGTCCCCGCTGTGCCTCTTACCTTGTGCCAGCCCCGCTTGGAGGTGGCCGGTAGAAGAGCTGGTGGGAGCCGTGGGGCTCTGCGGGGTCCCAGCTCCACTCGCAGCGCACGTGGCGCAGGTCAGGGGTGCTGCAGTGCAGCCTGATGTCTCCTGGGCAGGTGAGAGCCAGGGCAGGGAGGGGGCTGCTTCCCCCTGGCCCCCTCAACCTGCCCCAGGACCCCCACCCCTCACAGCCCCAGGCACCGGTGCCTCCCCGCTGTGCCTGGCACCCCAGCGATGGGGATGGCCGCTCACCGGAGGAGCGGGGTGTCTCCGCAGCCACTGCCTGCGACCAGGGCCCCCAGACGCCGTCCATGGAGGTGCCGTCAGGCTTGCTGCGCACATGGATATGGTATCTCACCCCCGGCCGCAGGTCCCTGAGGACCACCCAGGTGTTGGCTTGGACCAGCCCCTGCGGGAGAGGGGCCAGGCTAGGGAGCTGCTGCAGCCCCCAAATTCCCCTGCCCACCTCTGGCCCCTCTATGTACCTGCCCCGCTCCTGGGGAGGCTGCAGCTGCCCCGGCTGTGGGTATGTCGGTGCTGACGTCTGGCTGGCTGGAAGGGTCCAACGCGGTGCTGCAGGGCATCTCTGGGGAGCTGGCAGGGCAGCACTGCACCTCGTAGAGGAAGAAGTTCAGGTAGTCGGCGAGTGGTGGCTGCCACGACACGCAGAGCTGCCCCGCAGCCCCAGCCCAGCGGGCCGTGATGTTCGCTGGGGGGGCGATGAGACCTGTGGGGGATGTGCTGGGGTGTTTGCCCTTCTGGGGCAGCCCCCATCTGGGCACCCCCTGGTCCTGCCGAGGGACACCCGGCATGCAGGGCACAGGGTGCTGCCAGCCCCCGCAGCAGGCAGAAGGGCGACTCAGGCCTGGGGACTGTCCTGGTGTCACAGGGGTCTTGCCCAGTGGGAGGGACTCACCCACTGCGTCCACGCTGAGCTCCCGCCAGTACTTGGTCTGGTTGGTGGTGGCATCCAGGACGCGGAGGTGGAGCTGGATGAAGAGCCGCACATCCTGGCCAGGGAAGACACAGACATACCGCGTCCCGCCAGCCCCGTGGCGCCACGTGGAGACCGCACACGCCGTGGGCAAGTCCCTGAGGAATGAAGAGTGGGGTCCTGCAGCACCCCATGCCTCCTGCCCAGGACCAGGCTGGAAGAGAGGGGACCTGGGGCCCAGCATTGAGACCTCATTATCGCCAGCTCCTTCCTTGTGTCCCCATCCGCTGCAGGGCACCATCCCCATGGGACTGAGGGACAGCCAAGGTCCCAGCCCTGCCCCAGGGTATGCAGTGGCTGCTGTGTAGCTCCTGTGGGCTCTCTACCATCTTTCCTTGCAGCTGGGAGCCACCAGGATGGTGCGGAGAGCTGTGGCACCCCAACCCTGCTGCTCTCTGGGTGGGCAAGAGGGAGGCTGGGCTGTGTCCCCACCACCTCCTACCTGCTGTACCAGTAGTAGAAGTGGCACGTCCTGCTCGCTGCCTCCTCCTCCTCCTCATCCCAGAAGCAGGTGAGGTCCTCGAAGGAGCGGGAGAAGCAGAGGATGTCCTCAGGCACCCCTGCCAGCAGCGCAGCGTCTGGGAGGAGTGTGGAGATGAAGGAGCCCCTGGGCACAACAACCTCCCCCCATCCCACCTGTGTCCCCCTGCCCACTGGCCAGCTTGCCCCTGAGGCCAGGCTGTGCAAGCACCCAGGGCAGTGTGAGGATGGCCGTGGCCATGGCCGTAGTGCAGGTGCCCTCCACCAGCCTGGCACAGTGGGAAGGGACATGGCGCACGTGCTGGCTGCTGGCTCACACTGGGGTCCTGGCTGGTGACAGGGCTTCCTGCCGGCCAGCCCCGCCACTCCCCCCATGCTCAGCACATGGGGTCCTTTGGGATAAACAAACATCCCAAAATAGCCCTGCGGTTGGAGGGGGGCTCAGGGCCCAGTGATCGGGGGGAAGCACCCCTGCCCTGCTCATGCCGGAAGGTGCGCGGAAGTGAGATAAGGAGGAGCAGTGCCCTGGAAGAGGGAACAGGCCTCAGGCTGGCATGGGGGCATGTGGTCCTGAGCAGGGAAGGGGGGGATGCTCAAACCCCAGCCCAGGAACTGCCTGGGGGGCTGTGGGTTTCTCTACCCCGCTCAGCAAGCCACCCTCCCTGTCATTGTGGGGATGAACTGGAGCATCGCATCCTGCAGGATCTCCATCCCAGGCACCAGTGGCTTTACTGGCAGTGGGCACCTGTCCCTGTTGTCAGGGATGAGGGCACAGCCCCAAGATGCAGATGTGCAAAGCATGGGGGTGGCCTTGCTGCCACTGTGCATTGCTCCAGCACTCCCTTCTCCCCAGTGCCTCTGCCCTGGGATATGCTCCAGCCCTCCTCCTCTTCTCCAGGGGCTGCAGGGCCCCTCAGCAAAGCCCCTGCCAGTGCCTGGCCCTGCTCAATGTGCTGAGTGCATCTGTTCTCTGCTACGCACCCCCTCTGCTGCCAGTTGAGCGCACCCTGGGCAAAGAATAAGGGACAGTCCTCAAATGTCCTCACCACCTTCTTGGTGTCCCTCTGCTTACCCTGTCCCTTCCCTTGCCCTGACCCCCCAGCCCTGTTCCTCCTTTCCCTGCCCTGTGTTGCCTTCCTCCCCAGCCCATGTACCCTCCCCGCAGACCGCATCCTCCCCAACCTGCTCTTCCCTTTTTGCACCCTGTTGACCCCCCCGAGGTCTCACGCCGGCTCCGTGACCCCCCCCCAGCTCCCAGCACCAGGGGATGGGGTGGCCAGGTCCCAGCAGCCCGGTGGCACAGGGACCCATGGCATCAGCAGGAGGCCACACTGGTCCTGTGGGCTACCAGAGCATGTTTGCTGGGCACAGGCCGTTTACTAGGAAGGGCGGCCACACAGGTCTGCAGCCCACATCAGCCACGCTCAGGCAGCGCACTGGGCAGCGGGCTCGGGTCAGGGCAATGTTGCAGAGGCTGTGGGCAGAGGGAGGATGAGCCCAACCTCGACCTTGCTCCCACTGCCCCTGCAAGGGCGACTCAAAATGTGCTCCCGAGCCTGCCGTGGCCAGACCTGGGGTGGGACTGCAGAGACAAGTGGGAGATTGACAGGATTTTGTTCAGTTAATGCTTTTTATGGTGTTATAGAAAGTGTTAAAAGGGCTGAGGAGGGGCTCAAAGAAAGCATGGACAAGTGTGAAACTGGGAGAAAGCTGGGAATTGGCTCTGCCAGGTGCACACAATGAGTCAGGCTGGGGGCAGGTAGCGGCTGAGCCAAGGATGCTCAGCAGGGCAGCAAGATCACATCAAGGCTGGAGCGGGAGCATTGGGATCAGCCTAGCAGTGCCGCTGCGTTACCCGTGGTGCAGAGCTGTGCCATCAGACGTTAGCTTGAATTTTGCTCAGACCCTCATCATTGTAACTGCAATGAGCAGGGAGTCTCCGACTATCTGTGTGGGCCTGGGAGCCCCAGGCTGCCAACCCAAAAGGGCACCCGGGGGCTACCAGGTCCTCCCTGCAGAGAGCAGGGACATCCCTTTGCTCTGGGCACCCCAGCGTGTCCCACGAGTGAGAAAGGTGCTCCATCTCTCACCCTGAACAACCCCCACACCCCCTCCTGGGATGTCCCCGCCCCAACCCTGAAGGTTTTGGCTGCTGTGGGGTGCTTGCTGCCTGCACCCGGCATGCCAGCTCCATTCTGGCCCATGCTTTGGGGGAGAAAATGGCCCCAAGGACCTACCTTGGGATGTCACCGGCTCAGGGACTGATGGCGGGCTGCGGAGGCTGAGCAGGACGGCAGGGAGCAGCGAGAGCAGCCAGCCCCAGCACAGGCAGGCTGCCATCCTGCAACCTGTGTGCCGGGGCCGCATGTGCTGCGCTTGGCCCTTCCCAGCACCCTGGGAGCTGCTGCAGCTCCTCTGGACGGTACTTTTATCTGGGAAGTGGCGGCTGTGCAGCTCAGGAAGCCTGGCTGGAGGCTCCCCCTGCCCCATCGCCGGCACTTCCCTGTGCCCAAAACCACCACACCACAGCCCCTCCGCCACCGGCCGCAGTGCCAAGAGAGAGAGTGCTCCTATCAGATAGGTGGCACGTCCTGCCCTTGTGGCTGCCGGCACGCCGGGAGGCTGGGGTAGGAAGAAAAACAACCCCTGAGAAAGCAGGGAGGCCCCTGTGCGGGGCAGGGCAGGCTGTTGGGGGCTGCAGGCATGTGGGAACCTGGGACATGGGGACGGTTGCTTCGGCTCCATCCCACCCTGTTCTGCCTGGCACTGGGATGCACTGGGTCTGCTCTGCATGGCCCAGCAACGCTATCCCCATGGCTGTGCCGGGAGGAGAGCTGTGGGCACAGGGGGCATGGGCAGGGCCCACAGAGGTGCCAGTGGGGCTGGTGGAGGAGCAGGGCCACCATGGTGGGGTCCTGCAGGCATGCACAACCTTGTGCCAATCGACTGCAGCTGCTCAGCACGGGTGGCTGGAGGGGCGTCCCACTCTGCCAGGACTCAGCACCACAGCGCAGGGAGGATCAGCCAGGGCGAGGGGAGCTGCTCACACACGCATCACCACTGCACCAAGGGTGGGTTGGCTTCTCCTTGCCCTGCAGCTGGAGACAGCACCATGGGCACTGAGGGGAGACGGGAACAGCCAGCAGCAATTTGTCACAGTCAAACCAGTCCCACTTCCTTCTCCATCTGGCTACTGGGCTTTGCCGTCAGGGAGGCAAAAAGCAGAAAGCCCTTGATTTGAGAAGGGCTGGTGATGCTGCCTCAGATATCGTTCCAGGCCGACAGTGGAGGAGGTGCAGAGGCAGTGGCACGTGTCAGGCTGCCTCCAAGGACCAGTCCCCCCGACTGGTTCACTGAGGACCTCAGTGATGAGGCAGAGAGGCTGCTTGCTAACAGCTGCAGTTGATACCAAAGAGCACTGGAGGCCAGAATGGGAAATCAAAATGGTATTGACAGGGTTGAAACACCTGGGGAAAAAAGACTTTTGCCCAGAAGGGGCAAGAGAAGTGGCCGCACAGAGGAAGGACATAGTCTATTCTCCCTACCTCTGGGGGACAGGACAAAGTCTTACATTGCAGTGGGGGAAGATCCCAGTTGGATATTAAGAAAACCCATCCCCATGGCAGGATGAGACCTGAGGCTTGTCTGAGGGTGCTGAGGCATCCCTGGAGATTATCAGAAGACCGCAACAGGGACAGCTTTCCAAGGAGCGCCCACCACAGCAGCAGACCATTGGGGCTCTGCATCCTGTTCTCCGGTGCCGTCAGCGTGGCAGAGCTGGGTCACCACCTCCCCTCCTCTGGACCCGGCTGCCTGTTGCACTACGTTTATTGTCCGTAAGGCAGAGCTGGCACCTCCAAAGGGTTACCACAGAGCTGGAGGCTGTGTACAGCCAACACTGTCCCTTTGCACTGGCCAGGGTGGCCCCGTCTGGTCCCACGCTGGCAGCGATGCTCACAGCCCCGCTGGCACCACTCCAGGCCCAGAGCACGCTGAGAGCTGCAGGCAGGCAGCTGCTGGGTCACTGCTGCCACTCTGACCCCAAAGCTTGGGCATTTGTGTCCGTGGGCTCAAGCAGCAGCACCCTGGCTCCTGAGAGAGCCCCTCTCCTGTCCGCTCTGCTGCAAACACCCTGCTGCTGCTTGTCCTTGGGGGGCATCTTAGCCGGTCCCCCAGCAGCGTGGGGCTGTGTCAATGGCAGCATCGCTGCCATCGCTGGGTGGGCAGGCAGGGAGGGGATGGCACAGTCCTGCTGTGGGGAAGGCGCTCTCAGGAAGGGGCACCGGCATTTGGCTGCTTGGCCTCAGAGGGGGATGAGCAGCCCCTCATCCCCACAGCACTGTCCCAGCAGCCTGGGGCCACCATTGCCCCTCTGTGCGGTGCCAGCACAGCTTCACGCCTCCTCGGCGGTGGCATCAATCCCAGCGTAGGTGAAGTTCTCAAACAGAGCCATGTTCACGTAGGCCTGTGGAGGAACCCCAGTCAGGAGCTGGTTGTGACAGTGTCCCCATCCACCTCCCATCCCCACTGACAGGCTGTGCCCTGAGAGAGGGCAATGGGGCTCCCCACACCCAAAAAAGTGATGCTAGGGTTACCCCCATACATGGTGGGGTCACACAAGTTCTACTGCTGGATGTCTTCCCCCAAGCCCAAGGGATGCTCCAACATTTGGACAACCCCCGTGCAGGGCGGGCATCACTCCCGCTGAGCCCTCACCACTCACCTTCCTGGCCTCCAGCATGCGGATGAGCTGCATGGAGATTTGGGCGAAGGGTGGGCGCTCATAGGGGCGGTCGCGCCAGCACTGCCGCATCAGCTCGTACCTGGGGGCAGAGAGCGTCTCAGCGTGCACAGGGGGAGAGGGAGCAGAAAAGCTGTTTGTCGGAGATGGTGGGAAGCAGGGGGGAAAGTAAAGCCCAGGAAGGTTGCTTGGGGTGTGGGACCCCAGCTCATCCCTCAGCCACAGCACAGAGGGGAACCAGGCAGGAGCTACTGCAAGATGGTGGGAGCCCCGCAGGGCAGTGGGGTCAGGGCAACATGGGTGCCACCATCAGCCGGGGCTCTCTGCCCACTTACACCTCGTCATCACAGTTGCGCGGCTTCTCCATGCGGTAGCCCTGGGGCAGCTTCTCGTAGAGCTCAGCACATGTCATCCCGCAGTACGGAGTCCCCCCTGCAGCCAGAGACACAGAGCTGGCTGCGGTGGGGACGGTCCCCAGGGTGTTCCCTCTGGGGCTGCAGGAGGACCAGAGCTGCAGGGACCCGAGTGGAGTCAGGGGACACAGAAGAGCCTTACCCAAGCTGACGATCTCCCAGAGCAGGACACCGAATGACCACCTGAAAGGGCAGGAGCCAAGGTTGTGATGGAGCCCATAGCCGTGCCCCGCTGATGGGCACAGGGCGAAGCCCAGAGTGGAGCCGGCAACCAGGGCTTGGGCTGAGGCAGCAGCTCCCTGGGGAGATGCATCAGCATCACCTGCTGCCCCTGCAGCACCCAGAGCAAAACGCCCAGAGGGAGATGGAGGTGGCTATGGCCATGCTCCAGCCCCAGTGCCCCTGCCTGCAGGACTTACACATCGCTCTTGGTGGTGTACACGCTGTAGTTCAGGGACTCGATGGCCATCCAGCGAACTGGCAAGCGGCCCTGGGGAAACAGAGAGTGACCGTCAGTGGAAGGGGGATGCCCCACAAATGGAGGGCAGCCGTGACCCAGCTGGTCCCAGCACGGTGGTTCATTCCCACTGACAATGGGGGTCCCGCCAACTGCATTGGTGCAGGCCCCATGGAGATGCTTTGCTGCTGCCTCACCATCGTCTTCTTCACATAGACCTCCTCCCCTCTGGAGAGGCCAAAGTCAGCGATCTTGGAGGCCAAGTTTTCTCCCACCAGGATATTCCTGGCTGCCAGGTCCCTGTGAATGAACTGAAAGGGGCCAGCAGTCAGCAGGAGCCACGCTCTCCCTCCTGCTGGCCCCGGGGGTCTTGTGCCTTGATGGGGAGTCCCCAGGCCCCAGAGGGAGGGATGCTCTGAAGGGCTTGCTGGGGAAGTACCTGCTTCTCGCTCAGGTACTGCATCCCTTTGGCCACGTCTGAAGCAAACTGGAGGAGCTGCTGGGAGGTGAGGGTGGAGGCAGTGCCGTGCTCCTTGGCAAAGGCCGGGTCTGTCTCTAAGACTCGGCTTTTGCGGAGAAAGTCAAGGAGGTTTCCGTAGGGAGCATACTCAATGGCAATATACAGGTAGCCTGGGGGGCAGGAGGAGAATTGGCTCGTGGGGCTCTCCCCAGCAAAGAGGAATACACAGCCAGGCAGGGGCTATGGGGCTGGGGAGAGGGGGACAGCCCTCACCCTTGTTCTCACAGGCACCCAGCAAGTTGATGATGTTGGGGTGATGGCCCAGTTTGCACAGCACCTCCAGCTCCCCGGCAAAGTCCCGATGGTCGTTCTCTGAAGCAAACTCTGGAAGAAAAGAAGGGATGGACACCTCAGTCCTACAACAAGGGCCCATCCTCTGCTCCTCTGCCAATGCCTCCCACCCCTCCTCAGCCCCAAGCATGGCCCAGGATGCAGCTGCGGATCCCGGCCTACCCTGCTGCCAAGCTCACCTTTCAGCATCTTGATGGCCGCGTTCATTTTCAGGCCATCCTTTTTGATCATGGCCCTGATGACCTGCCCAAAGTTGCCCTCCCCAATCATGTCCTCAAACTTGATGTCTTCCCACTCCAGGATAGGGTAGCTGAGGGGCTCGGGCTGCGGCTTGGGCCGGCGTGTCAGGGTCAGGGTCCCCGAGTTGAACTGCAGGATGGTCTCTTCCCCCTGGCAGACAGGAGCGGGTGAGGTTAGAGGCACCGGGCACCCCTCTGCCCATGCGGCAGACCCGGCAGGGCAGGCGTCGTGGGCAAGGGCGGGCTCCGCACCCTCTCCATGTGGAAGTGAGGTCTGGCTGCATCCGGACTGGAGGCTACAGATCGTGACCTGGATCGGGCTGGGACGTGGGGAGCTGGGGACACGGTCCTGGTGGGGCAGGCAGCACTCACCGAGCCAGATTGGTACGTAAAGGTGCGGCGCCGGTGGAAAAAATTCTTCTTGATGAGGAAAAGCGCCAGGAGGGCAAAGAGGATGGTGAGGCAGGTGACAGACACGGAGCCAACGATGGCCAAGAGCAACTGCTGGTCTATTCCCCCCTGCTCCGTGCTCTGGCTGCCGAGGCTGGGTGGCACGCTCAGCGCTCCTGCCGAAAAGAAGGATGGTCCATGACTGAGCCCTGCCCAGGTCGCATAGGTGGCCAAGTGCCAAGACGGCAGCCCTCTCCCAGCATCCTAGGACCCCACATCCACCCCTCCACTTCCTGAGCCCCTGGTGTCATGGTGGCACAAGAGTGAGGGTGCCACTGCTCAGGCCCTGCCACCAAACTCGCCAGTTGCTGGACCTTCAGCCAGCTCTGGGTCCAGCCAGCAGCTCCTCCCGCGGTGGCTCTGCCCTGCTTCTGTAGCCGCTGGTGCACTGTGTCACCCTCTGGCCAAGGCAGAGCCACTCTGTGGGTGCCGTGCTGTCACCATGCCACCTCTGCCCCATCAGGACTAGGAGTATTAGGATTTCTAAAGACACCCACAAGCATTTTGGGCTTGGGCTGCTGCTTCAGAGCCAGTCTCTGAGGTTACCACGAGCACTTTGGTCCCTCTTTGCTGACCCAGATGCTGAACCCAAGATCCAGCAGAGCCATGAGCCCCCTGCCTGCTGGGACACCCCTCTCACCATCCCCCAGGGTCTTGGCTTTCACAGGCTGGCTCCATTCCCCCGGGACGTGGGAGTTGGCACGGACGCGAAACTGGTAGCTGGTGCTGGCGTTGAGGCCCCCAACGATCTTGGTGGTCTCAGCGCCGCTGTCAGTGTCGATCCACTGGGGCTCGCTGGTGCCCCCCACCTGCTGCAGCTCCACGATGTACTTGGTGATGCCCCCGTTGGGGTATTCAGGGACCTGCCAGGAGAGCCTGACAGCGGTGTCGGACACAGACTCTGCTGAGAGCAACCGCGGGGAGGAGGGCCCTGGGAGAAGGAGAGGAGAGGAGAGCATCAGTCCCAGGACAGGGCTCCTGGCACTGCTGAATGCTGCTGCGAGGACCAGACCCTGTGGATGGCAATGGCAACCAAAGTGGTGTGAGGGACCTCCAGGGGCATCCAGCCCCTGCTTGGAGGAGGTGCAGGAGGAGATGAAGCTGCTTTCAAGGTACAACAGTGAGGTAGGAGTGTACCCCCAAATGCTCCTACTCTCAGGGACCGTCAAGATAGATGTCTGTCTAGCCCTTGGGATATTTTCTTTCTTCAACCCTCTCTCGTATACAGTGTTCCCACCGCCTCTCTGAGCCTTCTCCAGCCTGCCCACATGCCCAATCCCAAATCACTGAGTCACACAAAGCTCTTACAAGCACCGAACAGAGAAAACCTCACATCCTCAAAGTCTGAGGCCCACCAGCCCTCCCAACACATACCAGCCAGCACCAAGCCTCACCAAAGGCCTTGTGAACTCCTTCCCCCTTGGCTGCCAGAAAGGTTGGTCAGGCTGATGGTCCACCTCCCCATAGTAACCCACCCACGGCGAGGGGGCTGCGTGCATGTGTGTGTGTGCACACACAGGAGGGGCTGCAGGTCTCCCCAAGCCCTAGTGACCATCCAGCAAAATCACCAGGCAGCAGAGTTAAAGTGAAACAAAGGGAAATAATTTTTTCACGTAAAGTATAATTATATCAAGGAACTTGTTGCTACAGGGTGTTGTAAAGGCTACAAGTTTAGACAGGTCCATCAGGGCTTGTGCAAGGGTGCAGGGGACAGATCTGTTTGTGAGCATCACTCATGATGGCCTGAATGTCATGTTCAGCTTAGGACGTTTCTCAGCCGCTTGGTGCTGGAGGCTGCGGGGTCTGGTGGGGAAAGGAGGACCCATTTACCCCCCGAGGCAGCTGTTCATGCTCATCAGAGAGGGGACACAGGAGCAGCCAGACCTGGGGATGGCTGCTGTTACAATTATAACTGATTTATCACTGTAATTCCCTGTAATAATTCCCTGTGCTCCACCGGACACACCTTTGCTGTTGATCATGACCTTGTAGAGGTCGGAGGGGGGCCCCAGGCTGGTGCAGTGGTACACCAGCACCTCCAGCCCGTACTCCTTGTTGAACTCCAGGTCCCCGATGCGGGCAGAGAGCACGGAGATGGATGTGATGTTCTTCTCACAGACCAGCCGCTTTGTGGAGTCGAAGAGGTGGACAATGAACCCGTGTGCCGGCTCGTGGATACTTGGCAGTTTCCAGTTGACGTGAAGCGTGTTTTTCTCCTCTATGGACCATCCTTCAATCACAGGCTTGACTGTGGGCTCTGTGAACAACAAGGCAGCAAAACTTCATGGCACATCAGCTCTGGGGCTTTGCAGACCCTGCGCTGTGCAGGGTTAGGAGTAGGGTCAGCGTTAGGATCAGGGTCTGGGTGAGGGAGATGGAGGCTCACCAAGGCAGTCAGTCACCATGATGGCCTCGGGCCCCTTGCTGCCCTCCCCACCGTCCCCTGGCCGGCTCAGCTGCACCTTGACGATGTAGGCAGTCACCGGCCGGAGATTCATGAGGGTGATGTTCTCACTGTTGTCAACTGTTGACCAAGAGGACATGTGAAAGCCATGCCCATGACCCACAATCTGCTCTGCCACTGGCATCCTCCTTGGCATCACCATGGGGACCTCTGCCCATCCCAGACCCCAAGACTACTCGTCCCTTTCAGCCCAGGTTCTACCTGTGCCGCCCACCCCCCGGCAGATACATACCCACAATAGATGACCATGCTGAGTTGTCGTCCTTGGGCTTGTACAGCAGTTTGACAGAGGTGATGGGTCCATCACCAGAGAAGCAGTCCACAGGTGACACCACGAGCTGGCGGCTCTGCTTGGCCAGCAGCCGAGGAGGGCTCAGGGGTGCTGGCGGCTCTTGAGAAAGAAGGAGGGAATGACACCAGTGGGGCTGGGAGAAACGAGGAGCAGAGCGTGGCTACCTCCACCACCTTGTGGCTCCTTCCAGCTTTGTCAGGGAACTCTTTTATCACCACCCAAACCTGTCTGCTGGCTCTGCAGCACATGATGGGTAGCACCCAGTCCAGTGTGAGGGGTTTGGAATTGGCACACTGTGCAATCAGCATCCCCCAGCAACCTCGGCTCGTGTCACTCATGCCACCACTCTTTCCTCACCTCGGATGTTGACCTTGACTTTCCGGCTGTCCTGGCCCCCAGTTGTGGAGACTCGGCACTCCCAGAGCCCTGTGTCCGCCTTTGTCAGGCGCTGCACTTGAAACTCGCAGGTGATCTGCCCCGGCTCGATGATGGCTTTGATGAGCTGCGGGCACAGAAGGCGCCGTCAGCCTCCTGGCTCAGCCATCCGGCTCCCTGGATGGCCGGCAGCCTGGCACTGCCCAGCAGACCAGCGGGGAGATGGGTCCTTCTGAGGGAGCTGGCAATACGGGGATGGTGGTGGGGCAGCACCTTGAGCATGGTGCCATCAGCCTTGCGCAGCTCCACGCTTTCACTGACAGGCAGTGGGTTGCCGGTGGCCACACAGCTGACGATGGGCTCTGAGCCTAGGTTGAACTCCAGCTCCGAGGCCAGTTGGATGATCTGAGGGAACCGGTCTGGCACATAGAAGTTGGCATTAGGGCTGGCCCCGCACCTCCCCAGGCACAAGAGAGGCTGGCACCTTTCCGCAGTCCCGTCTGCAGCCAGACCCTGGTGCCAGGGCGGCTGGTGCCAGATGCTGTGGTCCAGCCCTTCTCCCCACCCCACACGCTGGGCTCAGCAATGCTCTTGGCATGGCTAATCCCAGGGGCAGACGAGATGCTCCCCTTGCAGTGCCCTGGTTTCCATAGGGTTGGGGGCTATTTCTGCAGGCAAGGGTGGCTGCCAAGCCAGCTTGCAGGGCCAGTAGCCAATGCCCCCTCCAGTCACTGGTGAGGAAGGAGCCAGAGCCCACCCAAGGGTAGGGGACAGAAACCCACTGCAGCCCCGCGCCAGCCTCACCTGACTTCTCACAGTGCTGCCCGTGCCAGCCCGCCGGGCAGACACAGCCACTGAAGCGGTTACAGCTGCCTCCATTTCGACAGGCACACCCCAGGGCACAGTCGGGGCCATAGTATCCTGGGGGACAGGCTGCGGGAAGAGGAGAGCTCGCTGTTACCCCCGGCCATGGTGCGGGACCGTGGAGGAAGCAGCACTGCTCAGCCCATGCCAACACTCGGGCTGGGAGAGGTTTGCATGGGTGCTGCTGCTGCTGGAGAGCAGAGCCCAGGAGGAAGCCCGGGCTGGATGGGGAGCCGATGGACGCCCAGGTTCCCCGTACCTTGGCTGCAGCGGGAGCCACTCCAGCCCGAGGCGCAGGAGCAGCCGTAGGGGTCCGGCAGGCAGAAGCTCAGCCCCCTGCAGCCCTGGGCTCTCTGACAGGTCTCCTGGCAGTTGCGGCCAAACTGGCCTTCCCTGCAGGCTGGAAAAACAAGCGTGGTGTGCCCTCACCCATGCAGTGCTCATGCACGGCACAGCGCTGGCTTGGGTGTCCCAAGCCCCGTATCACCACCCCAAGCAGGCACGGGGCCATGTCCTGCTGAGAAGGTGGATGGTCCAGCTCTGCTCCAGAAACAGGGGGCACTGAGGGCAGGGAGGCACTGAGGATGCACATGCAGTTTCTGGCCACAGTGCAGAGGGTGCAGTGGGGTTTCTGGCAATGGTCTGAGGGTGCAGCGGGGCCCCTGTGCATGCACTGGGCACAGCTCCCGCTGCTGGGCAGCCCAGCACCTACCTCGCTCACAACGGGTGCCCATGAACCCAGGGGGGCAGATGCATTCACCAACATGGTCATGGCAGACGCCGCCATTCAGGCAGTTGGGACAGTCCTTCTCACAGGACGGTCCCCATTTCTTCGCGGGGCAGGCTGCGGAGAGAGCGGAGGGGGCGCAGGGTGGCACCAGGCTGGTGGGCAGGGTAGGGCTGCCTGTCCCAGCATTCTGAGGAGCCAGGGCCCTGCTCACCTCTCACAATCAGGCGGTAGAAGGCACTCCACAAAGGGCTGTCCCCCATGAAGGTGGCACTGTAGACGCCGTTTTCGCTCACGCTGACATTGGGGAGCGTCAGGGTGACGAGGTCGCCCTGCACCTCACCCCGGTCTGTGGTCTGGTAGTAGGTGCCTGCAAGGGGGCAAAAGGTGACCCGGGGCCCCGCAGCACCCCCAGCATCCCAACCCCAGCCCTGTGCCTGCTCTCAGGGCCACTTGCCATTTCTTTTCCACATGACGTCTGTCTCTTTCCTCTTGAGGACCCTGGCAGAGAAGGTGGCCGGCTCGGCGATATTCACAGACTGTGTGGCCTTCACTGGGAAGAGGTGGGCTGCAGAGGAGGAGGAGGAGGAACAGGCTGAGCAGCAGCTGCCCTCCAAGGCACTCAGAGCCAAGGGCAGTGCTGGCATCCCCAGACTAGCCACCCCAAAACACGGCCCTGGCGCAGCCCAGCACCCGTCATGACCCCATGTGGGAGCTGGGACCCCCCTGAGCCTTGGCAGGGACAGGTGCTCCCTTCCTGGCCCTTCCAGCCCCTGCAGGCAGACACCGAGGAGTGGGATAGGGCACCCTGCCCTCTGGCCAGCCTGCCAGCCCCAGCCCAGTGCGGGGTGCTGGTGGCAGCAGCCTGGGAGATGACAACTGTGACAAATCCACCCCACTTGCTGATGGCTCGGGAGGCGCAGAGCGGCTGCAGGCAGGGACAGCAGGGGCAGGCGAGGGGTGGCGAGGGGAAGCAGGCATGCGGAGGGCTGCACGCCAGCCCACGGGACCAGTGGCCTTGTCATGGTTGTTTTCCTGATTTCCCAGATGTTGGGGCGTGCAGCGGCAATGAACTCTCAGAGTGTTAATGTGAGTCAGCCAAGGACCCAGCTTTGAGAGCCAAAGGGGCTATAAATACGTTAAAGCCTGGGAAACCAAGCCCTGGGCGTGCCAGGACAGACACAAAAGAGGGCACAGGCGGGCACTGTGCACACGCTAAAAGCAGCCACGCCAGGTTGGAGCTAAGGCACATCCAGCCCTGAGTCCTGCCCCGGTGAGGCCGGGGGCCAGGAGGAAGCAGCACACGCCGCAGACACCCGGGGAAGGGCACCGCAGGTCACGCATCCTGGTAATTCCCCAGAATCGCCTCCCCACCTGTCCCTCTAGTTGGGATCTTTCTACCACAGACTTCGCAGTCCCTTGTAAAGCACACACAGATGCGGCCCCTGTCTCACTCGCTGGAGTGAGAGCCCAACCTGTCCCCTGGGGATCCCCAAACGCAGTGCTTTGTGTTGACCTACACTGAATTTCACCCGTCACTCCATCACTGCCCCGCAGTGTCTGCAGCCCCTCGCAGAGCTCATCCATCTCCCCTGGCTCTCCAGGCAGCTCAGGGGCAGCAGCCGGCACTGCTGCTTGTTCAGCTGTTTGAAACCACAACTGGTGGCACAGGTCCCCGCAGAGACCCCGTGCCACACCGCTGGGGACTTCCCCACGTGATAACAACCACAACTCACATTCTTGCTCCCTTTCTTCTAGTCAGTTATTTATCTTTGCGTGGATAAATTTATCCCCCTGGTGCAGAGTTGCTCCCAAAGAGCCTCCGAAAGGGAATTTTCCCAATTTTCTGCAGGAATCCAAGCAGACAGTGTCAACCGGGTGATCCACAGCACCCTCACCGCTGCTGCCCGGAGACCCTCCCACTGCAAACTCACGCTGCCTCTTCCTCAGGTACCACATCACCACAAATTCTGCTCTGCATAACAGTTTCTACTAACTTGCCCGGTTCTGATTTGGATTTACAGACCTGTAACTCCTGAACTAGAAATCTTTTAGGAAAGACTGGTGTCCCCTGGCTCTCTGCTCACCCCCCGCAGGCAGCAGCACAGCCCTCCCTGCTCATGGCAAGCCCAGCCTGGCCACGCTGCGCCGCTGCCTTTAGCTGTTTGTTGCCTGTCTCTTGCTATCAGCGCTGGTTTTAGACAGATCCCGTTAGAAGTTTCCCCAGCTTCTTGACAGCGCACATGGATGCAAAAATAAAAGAATTTTGTTTTTTTTCTGTGATGGCTTCTCTTGGGGCCATTTTAAAAAATAGGTTATTGCCAAGTTTAAACCCTTCCAAAACTGCTCCTTACGACCTTTTTAGTCTGCTTTACTGTGTTTTTATAGCAAATTTTCCAAAGTTTATCATCCTTCCTGTGTTCGTCTTCATGCATGACCTTTTGGGAGATGCCAGCTTTCCTCTAGCAGCACTCCCCACCCGCTGCTTCATCACCCTGGCCGGCTTTGGTGCGTTCTTGGGCTGAACAGGAGAGACCATATGCGCCAACCTTCCCAGCGGGTTCTGTACACAGCCCTCCCTCCTCCTGAAAAAATTGTAATATTTTGGTTACTTTTTCCTTTAATCCAGCTTCCAAATTTTTTTTTTTTGGCTTCTCCTTCTCTAAACTAAACTGAGCAACAGCAGCTTGTTTGGCACTTGGAAAAAAGCCACTTTTTTGGCACTTGTCACTCCCCCAGGAGCTTGGGCCTGGATACTGACCAGCTCCTCCACAGCAGTGTTTTGGCCTGGCTACAGCCACCCAGGAGCGGGGGGCTAGCCGGGACCCCCCACCATGGGATGCCTTATTGTCCCAACAGGACCTCAGAGCTGCCACCTCCCCTGGGACTTATACAGGGGGACATCTGGGGGTGCAGAGCCCCCTGCCTCACTCCTCAACCCCCCCGCTGCTGGCCGTGCCCCCCGCACCATCTCCCAGTGCCTCTGCCTTCCTCCCTCGGCGCCTCTGTGCTGTTCTGCTTGCCCAGACCAGCCGGCTCTGTTTCCAATAGCACTGCTGCCATTTTTGGGTCTGAGGACGCAGGCTGGTCCCTGCTCCTTGGGGAATGCTCAGACCCTACCGGCAGCCTCTGTTCCCCAGCTTGGAGATACCAGAGCTGCTCAAAACAGTATGCTAAAGCTGCCTTTTAACACAGGCAGGGGAACTTGTATCCCCCTTGCCTCATGCTCAGCAAAAGGTCGACTGTTTTAGCCAGAATGTTACAAATAAAAGCCAGACAGCATCCTGAGGCAAACAACTATCACAGAAAATTTCAGTCCTAATAGTTTTGCAGTTCTCAAGCACCGGGGGGAGCGGAGGTCGGATGGGCAGTGTGGGAGAGCACTGCCCTGAGCAGTATCCCCACCGCTGGCCAGCCCGGGGAGGCCCTTTTGGCTTACATGGCCCAAAATGGGAGCAGAAGACAAGAGCCCAGGACCACTCTTGGCTGTGGTGTGCCCCAGCAGTGCCTCTCATGGAGACCCCACCGCTGGAGCGGCGATGTGCTGCTGCAGCATGGTGCTCACCAAGTGCCCAGGGAGGCTGCTGGAGACTCTCCTCAGCTCTACCTCCTCCCCGGGAGCCCGCGGCTGGGGCACGAGGCTGGCAGGGCTCCCACGGGCTGCCCCCTGCTCTGGTTAATGATTTGCAGACCCACCACCTCCTCCAAGGGCACTCTGCTTCCTCTTGGACCTTGCCCTGCTGCCAGGCACCGTTCCCAGCCCAGCCAGCTGCCCGCGCTACCATCTGTCCCCGCAACCCTCTGTGGGGCTCGGCCGCACTCCTCCAGCTGAACATCCCTCCCCTGTCCACTCCACGGGTGCCAGCAGACCCCAAACCTAGCCCATGGGTCACAGCTGTTCCCTTGCCACACCAGCTGGTGCCAGGATTGCAAAGCACAGGGTGGGTAGCTCCCACGCAGACCCGTCTGGCAGGCGAGGGGCTGCCTGCTGCCCTCCCCAGTTGCTCACCATTGTGGCTGTTGTGCACGTAGACCACCTGGGCCTGCTCAGTTGGGGTGCGCCCCAGGCAGTAGAGGATCCCCACCAGGTCAGCCATGGAGAAGCCCCTGGCTTGGACGTGGTTGCTGCGGTTGCGGTAGTTTTGGAAGCCCGTCTTGGGGTGCGTCATCACGATCTTGTTCTCCCGCTCAATCTGCAGGTAGCTCACATCACGCTCCCCCATGACGCAGGAAAGGAAGAAGTCGGAGTGGGACAGGCTCTGCACATTGGCGATCAGGGTGATGTCCAGAATAGCCCCTGGGGTGGGAGACATGAGGGTCTGTCATGGCCAGACAAGGCCACTGCTGTCTTAGCCCTGCCTCAGGGCCAGACCCCCTCACCCAGATGTCACCCCCTTTCCAGGACGTTTTCCAGAACTCCCACCCCAGCCCAGGAGCTGCACCAGGGCACAGCCACGTCGGGTGCAGACCCACCAGGATGGCATGGTGGGCATTTCCACACTCCTTTTGGAGATCCCCATGGGCTTGGCCCCTTTCCATGAGCCAAATGTGCAGCAGGATGGGGATCTCGGGCCCCTCTCCTCCTGCAGCTGCCCACACCCCAGGCCCATGCCGGGGAGGGCACTGCCGGCCTCTGAGGTCTCCAAATGACCGATCACAAAGGGATGTTTTCTCCCTCCAAACCCTGCTCTGATGGCACCACTGAGCTCCCACAGCTGCTTTGTCCCACCAAGCCTCCCTGGGGCAGGGGCTGCTTCTTGGGGCAGAGGGAAAGGGGTGATTTACCTGCTAGCCGGGGGAGAAGAAGCAGAAGATAGACCTGGAGTCCCATGTCCTTGGAGCGGGTCCCGAATCTGGCAGAGGTCAGAAAATCCCCAGCATGTCCCAGCCACGAGAGTCAGAGCTGGAGGCCACGGCTGCCTAGGAGCTCCACGTGAGCGACAGCTCAGGACCCCTGCTCCCTGCCCGCGCCCCCCATTTTGCCTCTGTCCTGCTGCTTGGCATCTGGAGCAGCCAGGACCACCTCCTGTGGCTCATAGCCTGGGCACAAGGAAGATGCTCCTGTCCCCGCTTGCTTGGTGGCCACCCAGTTGTTCAGGAGCGGGACTTGGTGGCGAAGAGGCCACTGAGGTCCCCTGCCTGGTGGCAGCTCTCCTGGGGAGCAGGCGCCTACCCCTCCAGGGCTAGGGCTGTGTGCTCAGGGCTCCCCAAGCCATGCTGAGCCCCTAGCCCAACCAGGAGGTGTCCCAACCTCCCTCCTTGGCCGCTGCGGAGAGGGTCTCATGCCCCAGCCCGCCCAGGCGGCAGCATCCCTGTCCCCTCGGCACAGCCCTGTAGCTGATGGCTGTGGGAAGGGCTCTCTGGAGCAGGGAAAGGAAAGGGGCCAAGGGGCCGCGACTGGCGGCGGCGGCGGAGCCAAATCCTGTTTCCCATGCGGCGTTTCCTGCTCTCCACCCATTGTTCGGAGACAGCTCTGACTCCAGGAGCCGGCGGGAGCTGCCCCACACAGGCTCTCCTCCAGCAAACGGCATGTGGCAATGCTGAGGCTGTACACACCTCGTGACACTTTGGCCTCCCGTCGCCACGAGCCGAGACACTGATGCGCGGCCCCACCTGGGCTCCATGTTGTGCCAGGGCCTGGCTCACACCTGCAGCAGCCTGTCGCAAGGCCACTGTCCGGGTTGAAAGGGGCTGAGCAGGAGCACAGGCAGGGTGACAAAAAGCCAGCCAGCCTACATGGGAGGAGAGGAGACCCTCCATGTTGCAGTGAACGTGTCTGGGACGAAGCAGAAAGCAGCAGAAAGCCTGGCTTTCCCTGAGCACTTCCCCATGCACAGCATTGGCACTGGCATCGGCACAGCTACGGCACAGCACAGCCCCCCTGTGCCCCCAACCCCGGTGGTCCCACACCCAGCCCTCCCGCGAGGCTGCCCTGGGCTCTGGTGGGCTCTGGGCTCTTTGCCTGGCAAACAAAGGGCATTCCCTAGGAAATCACCAAAAGCTTCACCCGCCAAACCTCACACTGCTTCACAAACCGAGCTGTTCCCATGTGAAAGCCAAGGCTGCCAGGGAACAAGCCTCATGTTTTGGTGTGTCCCAAGCCCATGCCGTATCCGGTCAGAAATCTAAAGCACACATGGAAAGGAAGGGGAAATCCATTCATCATTTCCGACTATTTACAGCGTGCTCTGGGGCCGCGCGGTACCCGTGGCGTGCTAAGGGAGGGCTGGCAGCGGGCAGGGGCTACCCCAGCGCAGCCACACGGCCACCCCACAACAGGAGGGATGGAGAGGTACCCAAAAATAAGGATACCAGATGCAGCTGCCCCCATTTGCCTGGAAGCCTAAGCACGGTGCTCTGCCACGGGCTGTACGTAGGCGAGGGGCTGGGCAGCCGATGCTGGTCCCTCCTGCCGTCGGTGCCTTCCTGGGGAGCCCCACATCCCCATTTGCCTGGCCAACCCCAAGCTCCTTTGCAAGCGGGTTGGGTCAGGGACTCATCCGTGCACTCAGTACAGCTGGAGAAAGAAGACAGATACACAAATAGATAAATAAATGGCTTTTTCCCCTAGTTCCCTGGCTGTAGAGGCCAGGCACGCTGAGAACCATAATTGCCATCGTGCCACCGCGTGCTTACATGTGCTGTGCAGCTGAGCCCAGCCAAAGGAGCTCACCACACTTGCTCTCCTGTAGTACGGAAAGCTCCAGCTGCCCGACCCACAGCACGCTGAAAGCACCTGAATTTCTGCTGAATTCACAGATCTCAACTATTTTGCTGAATCACAACAGTCTAAAAAAAAAAAAGAGTGACAAAAATACCCCTTTTTGTTATCATTCGCACATTCTAATGCACAGCACCACATGCCAGAAACCATAACGCACCGATACGCTTCCTGATAGGAAACGCAAACGCCCTGCGAATCCACCGACGGGCTGGGCTGCATCAGCAACATTTTCTAGCCCTGCTTTTCTGGCCATTTGTTTTCTTTTACGCACACAGTGGGTCCTGGGGAGGCCCTGCAAGGGCCAGGTTAAGGGCTGCTGCTGCTGCCAGGTGCAAGAGCAGCCTGGGAGCGGGGTGGTTGAGCATCCCCAGCCCGCCCGGTCGCATCAGCAGGGCAGCTGGGGAGCAGGCAGCTGCTTGGCTGCATTGGCACCCACCACAGGCTTGCAGGATGAAGGACAGGCTGCTGGGAAGCCCGGTCCCTGAGGATAGGGTGGGATGCACAGAGCCCCTTGGCAGCTGGGGGAAGCGGGGCCGCCCTGTCCTGGCCGGCGTCGTGGTGGAAACTGCAGAGCCACAGTGCTCTTGTTGGCAGGCGACTTCCTGCTGCCGAGTGGGAGCAGGAATGGGGAGCAGGGAGCAGGGAAGAGAGCTCAGGGCCCCCTCCTGCTGCAGAGGCAAAGCCCGGAGCGGGCGCTGCCAGCACCTCCCCTGCCCAGGCTGCGGCTCCGGCAGCCCTCGCCTGCTCACCCGTCCCAGCACCCACGGGCATGGGAGCATGTCCCACCCGTGTTCCAGCAAACACCTGAAAGATGCTGTCTTGACATAATTTCCCAGATTTTCACTGACTCCACAGCAGGGCTGGCAGGGAGCACGACTGATGAGTGATGGGTCTGAGCGGGGGGTGCTGGAGCTGTTGGGGCACCCCCATCCTCCGGGACCTTCAGAGGAGCCCTGGGCGCTGCTCAGGGAAGTCACCTTTTTGTTAGTGACTCCCCAATGCCGGAAAGCTAACACTGCTGAGCCACTGCCGGGCCCAGGGTGCCTCTTTGCCGCACATTTTATACACCTTCCCACCTGCATCCCAGTGAGATTTTTATTTTCTTACAGGACACTTTCCTGCTGCCTCAGATGCAGTTTCCTCAGCAGAGGCTTCTGCGTGCCCCTTGCCCTGGGTGCGTGGAGCCGGGGCACAGCTGCTGGCACCACACCGGGGCTGGGCTCTCCTTGAGCACGGCCGTACTGGGGAGGGTGCCACAAAAACGACCCCTTCCTCTTCTGGCCCCCCAGCACCTCCCGGTGCTCCGTTCCCACCGAGGTGGTCCCCACAGCACCCCACGGCCCACCAGGCAGGATGCTGGCAGTCCCCCCGTCACCCATTGCGGGAGGCGGCGGGTGGGAGGTGGCGAGGCGCGGCTGTTAATGTGTAACCGGTGCCACCACCTTTCACCCGCACGCAGCCAGCGGGAGGGAGCGGGGCTGTGGCGGCAGCTGGGCTGGATCCCAGGTGCTGGTGGTCTGCGGGGCCGCGCGGCCAGGGCGCGGGGGCTCGGTGGAGGCCCCAGGCCTTGTGGCGGCGGCCACACCTCGCCTAGCACGGCCGGCTCTGCCGGATTCCCAGCTTTCCCTGAGAGTTGTTTTTCTGCCCGGCAGTTTCCTGGAGCCAAATGGCTCCTGCCTGCCTGCTCGGGGTCTGCAGCCTCCTCTGCGCCTGGTCGGTGGTGATGGGACACCCCTGCAGCCCGGACCACCAGGTAGGGGGGCTGAGGGGGCTCTGGCATGGGCAGCGGCAGGGGCAGGCAGGGGCACCCCGCTCCCAGTCCTGTCAGCACAGCTGGGGTGTCGGCACTGTGTGCCTGGGGGGCAGCGGGCCCCGGTGGGAAGCTCCTGCTCCGCAATGCTTTAAGTACAAGGAACCATGGCATTTCTGACTCTGGGGGGGGGTGTCTTGGCTGCAGCCATAACATGGCTGTCCATGAGGGGTGCCACATGGCGAGCAGCAGCGAGGCACACCCCCAAGGGGCTCCCAGCCGCTCCCTTCTCCTGTGCACAGTGATGCAGTGACTGAGCCAGGTCAGGCCAACCGTGGGGTCAGGATCCCTGAGCGCCGAGTGAGGAGCAGGAAATACAACCAACCCATCCCGCCCGGCCCGGCGTTGCAGCCAGGAGCTTGGCTGGGCCGCGCAGGAGCTGGGAGGAGGCAGGGAAAGCGGCTGTCGCGGGTGGATGGCGCAGCGCAGCGCTGCCCACCGAGCCCTCAGATACGCCCTCAAAACATTGGTGCTGTTTTCCCCAGCTTCCTCAAGCCCAGCCCTGCCTGAGCTTGGGACAGGAGCTGTGCCGTGCTGGCTCGGCCCCGTTCTGACCTCATCCTCGCAGCCCAGGTTTATAAGGGCACAGCTGTTTCTCTAGTGAGCAGGGATGGCAGGAAATTTGGGGGAACATGAGGACGAAAGGAGAGGTGGTCAAGAGGCAAAGACACGAAAAGGGCGGCAAGCTGGACAGCAGCCAGACCTGGAAACCCGGGACTACGAACGGCAGCAAACTTTCAGCACGGCATCTCTGCCTGCGAGGCCCAAACACGGCATCGAACAGGAGCCCATGACTGCCCAATCAAGCTGTTAAATTGTCAACCCGCCCTCTGGCAGCTTCAGTTTGGGCAGCTGGCCCTCTCCCACATAAAGCCCAGGAAGGAGTAACACGTGCTGGGGAATGCTCCCCAAAACCAGTTTGAATTTTAGGGGGGAGAAAAGACTATCCATCCACTTGGGCTGATCGATCCATCCAGCATGCACTGCTGCCTTTTTGGGACAGTGAATGGTCCCTGGTCTCTTTTATTTACTAGGATAGAGAGCGCCAGCCTGCGCCAAGCTGCTGTCACTTGCAGTGTATCCTCAGAGACAGGGGAGGGCTGGAGGCATGGGTACAGCATCCTGCACAGGCCCTGGGGAGCAGCTCCTGACATGGGTGCCTGGTGCAGGTGTCCACCGCTCCGCAGCCCAGCTGGCTGCGGCTGCCTGCCTGCCCTTGCAGCAGGCAGGGGTCTCACCTGCTTCCCTGCCCCAGCTGGGAGGATGCCCTTTTGTCACGGAAGAGCTCCTGGGGGCTGGAGGTGGGGATGTGGGGGAGGAAGAGGAAGGTGTTTTGCGAGCTGAGTCCAGATGGCAACTGCTCTGGAAGAGGGGGACAGGAGGGTGACATCCCGGTCCTTTCACACCCACCCACTCTGTCTGGGTGTCCCCCCATGGCTCTCTGCTCCTCCTTCTTCAGTTAGCTGCTCAGTCCTGGGCTGTCCTGCTCATCTTTCTCCATTTATCCTGACCCACACCAAACTGGCAGCTCATGTTTTTTACACCTATTTGTGTCTTTGCTTCTTTAAAGTCTGCAAGGGTAATTAATTAAGACGTTTGAATTTCTGGGGAGTCTCAGAATAGACATCCTCCCCAGCACGGAGAGCCCATCTCAGACTGCAGCTCTTTTTCCAGGGATGGGCCGACTGCAGCGGGAAGAGCCTCCTGCATGCTCCAAGTTCCCTTCCAAGTAACATCACTGGTTTGGACCTCTCCTTCAACTCCTTGGTCATGCCCTGTCACGGGACTCTCTTGCTGCATTTCCCTTCCCTGCACTCCCTCAACCTCTCTAGCAATGCCCTGCTGACGCTGAGCCCCGCAGTCTTCTCCAACCTCAGGACACTGCGTTTGCTGGACCTCAGCAGCTGCAGCATCGCTTACCTGGACATGGACGCTTTCAAGGGCTTGGGAAACTTGCACACACTGCTCCTAAGAAATAACAATCTGCAAGAGCTTGAGGTCCCTTTCTTCCTGCCGCTGAAGGCTCTTTTCCACCTGGACCTGCAGCACAATGCACTGGTTGCTGTGGATGCGTTGAGCCTGCAGCTATTGGAGGCAGTCCCGCAGGTCCGTCTGGAAGGGAACCCCTGGGTCTGCAACTGCACCGCACACCCTCTGCAGCGGTGGCTACAGCGCAGGCAAGGTGAGTGGATGGGGTGGGTGGAAGGAGAGGCGTTGGGCAGGAGGAACCCTGGGTGCAGGGGTCCTGCTCAATCCTTTTGCTCCGACCCCTGGGTAGGCTCCGAGATGGCTCTCCAGGAACCTCTCCCACCCTGTTGAGGGACACAGAAGCGAAACATGTGTCAGTTCCTCACTTGTGGTTACACGTGGTATCAAAGATTTCTCGGAGCAACAGATAAGATAATTTAGCCACTCTTCTGGGAAAGGGGCTGCACGTACAGTTCAGCCCCTAAATCCACCTCCTACATGGAGTGACCACATTTTCAAGAGCTGCTGAGCCGTGGCAGCTCCTCCGGTGGAGCCAGATCAGGTTCCAGCCCTCTGAGCGCAGCTCCCAGGCAAGAGCAGCCCTACGACAGTGGGTTTTCTGTCAGTGAATTTGGCATTATCCAGCTAAAAGGAGGCTCTTAACCATGGTCACACACTTGCATGGTTCCTTAGGGAATTTTTTCTTTGCTTGTGCTTTTCAATGTGCTGAGGGCCAGTGATGCTGGAGGGCAGAGGCAGGAGCACCTTGCAATGTGTCCCATCAACTCAGGAGGCAAGCAGGGAGCACCTTCCCTAAACTGGGGAGGGGATGGGCAAAGACCCCCTGTCCTACCTTAGCCTGTGTGTCTCCCAGATTTGCAGGTGACCTGCGCATCACCCCCGGGGCTGCAGGGCCGGGAAGTCGCAGCTCTGGATTCCCTGGACCTGGGCTGCCAGGTGAAGCAGCGGTTTCCTCGAGGAGTCAGCACGGTGCAGCAGATCACAGTGACCCACAGCAACAGTAAGTTGTGTAGCCATGGGGGCGTCTGCAAGCTCTAGCCCCCTCCCGCCTTCCATCACCCCAGGGGTGACCGCAGGTGGGGACCCCTGCTCTGCGCCGCAGTCCCAGGGGCTCAGGCTGCCTGGTCACTGCTGTTGCAGTGGCTGGGTGAGGAGGGTGGCCTCAAGCACTGGCTTGGTGGGGAGGTTGGCCACCACCTGGAGGTGTTTGCTGGCTTTGCAACAGAGAAGTTAGCAGATGCCACAGAGAACCCAGACTCCACGGTGACGGGCACCAGTATCAGACAGCCATCTGGCAGTTGTCCCCACAGTGCTCATGAGAGAGCCCTCAGTGAAGAGCATTTATATTGCTCCTAACAAAAGCAATCCAGTGCCGGCTGCACGGCGCAGGCATGCATGGGGCTGGCTGCTGAGGACCGCTGGGTATGCCGCAGGCTGACCCGTCATGCCCTGACACGCCTTTCCCGCGCTGCAGCCACCACACCGCCCTCCAGGAAAGGGGGAAGGAGCTGGCCATACCTGGTGGGCTTCCTGGTGGCAGCAATTGGCATCTCCATCCTGATTGCGCTGGCTGCCAAGTGCAAGCTCTTCCACAAGAACTTCGCCAGCTACCGCCACCGTCCGCTGCCTGAAACCAGCTCGATCGGAGGGAGCCCCATGGAGGACGGCAGCGGCTGGGACAGGGGCTCCTCAGGCCAGGGGGACAGCGAGAGCCACCCCATGCCTGGTGCTGCCGACCTGCAAGCTGAGGATGATGACGGCTTCATCGAGGATAACTACATCCAGCCAAGCGAGCAGCTGCCGGAGGAAGAGGAGCGGGAGTCCCATCTCTCCATCTGAGCCTGCGGCCCAGCCACCACCGCTGTGGCTTCTTGCCGTCCCCCCACCTCCACCCCCTTCTTGCCCTTTCCCACCTGCCCTTGGCTTTTGGGCCCACGGGGCTGGGGGCAGGAGGAAAGAAGCAGAGAGGAGGGCAGAGAAGGAGTGAGCTGGGAATGCTGATGGAGGCTGAAGGCAGCCAGTCTCAGGGTGCCCCAGCATGATGCCGGAGGGGCTGCACTAGCACCCGCTGCTGCGCTGCTGGCCCTGCTCGGATGCTGGGGTCGAAGGAGATGGTGCCTTTCACGCCCGGGACAGGCTGGGGAGAGGGAAGAGGAGCCTGCCCTGGTGCTCCCTGTGGGGTCTTGGGCACTGGCCCTGCTGCCCCAGGGTGGCAGACCCAGCCCTGCTCTGTCCCTCAGTGTGTTGTCACTCCAGAGTGTGATTAAAGCATGACTTAACCCTGCCTCTGCCTGCGATGGTTTGTTGGGGCTCTCCCAGCGGTGCTGCTGGGAGGAGACCTCCAGCCCCAGCCAGCTGGGGTGCGGCTTTTTTTTGCATATGCTTTCAAGGACCACAGTTACATTCCTCGTTAACTGCACCGGTGACAGTACAGATCTGCGGCACAACGAGTGCTCTTGTGGAAACAAATCTGTTACCTGATCTGGCACAGGCAGCACGGGTGTGTTGTCACAGGGTTTCTGTGCACGTCTCTCCGTTGTTGCTTCCCACTGTGTTCCTTCCCAGTTTTCTCTCTTCCCTCTCCAGCAAGACGTGCTAGAAAGGCACTTACCTTTCCCATGTCAGCTCTGCAGAGCTGAGCAAACTTGTTGGGAGCACCAGTTCGGCGTCAGGCGGGCACGTGCGCTGGGGCGACAGCCATGTCCCCCGGCACGCATTACAGAGTCCTGTCTGTTTATCTAACCATAGAGTTATACGTACATACATTATAATTTTTGCATTCCTGTCATCTTTGTGGTGTGATAAACAGCACGTGAGACATCGGTAACTCCACTTTGTTTCTGCTGTAGCCGGTCATGCCCGCGTGGCTCACACTGGAGTTAAAAGCAGGAAGCAGCAGAGGCATTCGCCCTCCTTAGTAAGTGATTCACAAGTCTAGTACCATCCGTCTGGGAAGATATCCCAGGGCACAGCCCGGTCCTTACCGTCCCTGATAGGCACAGCCCGGTCCTTACCGTCCCTGATAGCTTGGGAGTCTCTGTTACCATCCCTGATAGCTGGGAATTTCTCCAGTGCTCTGGAGCATGAAGCATCATCAGGGCATTTCTTGCAGCCCTGCCACACGGCTAATTCCCCCATCTCCTTCAAACCTCCATTTCACTGTAAACTGCCTTTTTATTTCTCTGCTTACTAAGTTATTTATAGAGCACAGTGCATACAAAAGTAAATAATACGTGTCAGAGAATGTAAACCAAAGGGGACAACTGGCTCAGGCGTTGGATCTGTGATACAGGCCAGTGACTTAAAGCACTTTCCCGAGAGGGAACGGGCAGTTTGACGCCAGGAGGAGGAGGAAAACCTGCTGGCTTGTTTGAGGGGTCTGCCAGTTTTTGCTCTTGAATGCTGCATTTCTAAACTGAGCTTTACTTTTGCAGTTGCTGCCTCATGTTTTGCCTTCTGGGCTCATCTTAACAGCTAGCTGTGAAAACACAATATGTGCTGTCATTTTTGGAAATTTCTAACATCTTTCTGGTAAGATAGGAGACTTAAAACTGAGGGCTGGGACAATGTATTTCAGTTACCTTTTGGAAGGTATTTTTATGGGCTTTTCAATATGCTTTTCACTCCCATGAACTTGTGCTAGATGCAGTATGTTACTTTTGGTCTCAGCGATGTCTTAATAGAGACATCAGAGCTGGGAATACGAGGGGGTCAGAGACGAAAAGAAGGAGCCTTCTCAAGGAGGGGTCCCCCCAGGAAGCTGCGGAAGGACCGCGGTTGAGGCCGGTGGATGGGAGCAGCAGCAGGTATGCAGGCAGACTGGTTCCATGCTCGCTGCAGGCAGCATCCGCCACTGCGAGGCTGGAGGTTTGGCCCTACCGCAGGGCAAAACAGCTTCTCTGTAAACAAACCAGCCGGCACTGACACATTCGGGAGCCTTTGCGTGCATCCCGTGAGCTCCTTTCAGGGACACAGCAAGATCTTGGGTTGACAAAGCAGCAGTAAGGAGGACCTGCTATGTCTGGGTCCTTAAGCAGAGGGACAAGTAGGTGCATCTGGAGGTAGGAGTCATACATCAGGAAACAAGGACATGCATTTGGGGGGCCTGTGGTGGCATTGCCACACTAGCTGATGAGCCCAAACCACAGCCGCAGGAGGGACCCTGGGCCGTCGTGAGTTCTGCCCCGAGCTCAGCCTGAGCAGAGCCCAGCTCTGCACAGCCCTGCCACCTCCCGCTCCACAGAAAGGCTGTCACTCAACCATCAGCCTTCCACACGGGCAACTTGTGCAACACTTTATTACGTATTTCTGGGCACAACACAGGAACTGAGAAAGGAAGAAACCCACACTGCTGCTGCAGAGGTAAGCCAGCGCTGGGGCAGCGCAGGCTGGCCATCGGGGCAGCCGGACACCCAAACCCCATCCTGAGACAGCCCGCTCGTAGCCGTTAGGTCCTTGGGCTGCTCCGACAGCCCCTTCAGCATCCTTTTGTGGCACAGTTCATGGGCATTTGGGGCACATTTTGAAGGGGCTCTGGAGGGGAGGATTCCCATTGATACACAGGCAGCATGGAGCTGTGAGCTGAGCACAGTCACGCATCGTCACAGAAATGACCACATGTGCAAAACAGCTGGTGTGCAGGCAGCTGCGGCCTGCCCACACATGCAGGCAAGGGGAGCTGGGAGTAACGGCTAAAGCACTGGTGCAGGCAGAGGCGGTGCAGCTTGATGTAACTGCACTTGCACCAACACAGATGTGCAGAGCAGCAACAACCGTGATGGTGCAAACCTGTCCAGCTCTGGCCTGTCCCTCCCTGTGTGTGCACAGGGGTCCCTGCTGGACTTGGGGTCAAACAGCCCAGAGGGGAAGGACAGCTCTCTGCTTTGCAGCGGGTTTAGCACGGAAGGACCTGAGCTTAGTAACACTCTCTGAACTCCTGGGTAGATTAAGGGAAGTGATGCAGAGAGAGGAGGAAACAGCAGTTTAATAAAATCTACGGATGATGTGAAAGCGGCAGAGGAAAATGTAGAAGTAGTGGAGATCCAGAAAAGAAAAGCCAAAATATGTTCCCATACTTTGGGAAAATAATACAAGGCTTTGGTGGAAGGAAAGCCAACAGGAGCAGGGCAGAGTGGGTGAATACAGAAGTGCCCTCACACAATCTGAGTGCATCGGGGCGGTGTGCTTTGGAGCTGCAAAGGGATGAAGTCCTCATCGTCCAGCGTATACCTGCTGGGGTTCACTGGTGCTGAACTCTGACACTGCCTCCAGGTGTAACACAGACAGCGAGTCGTGCTGTTACTGAGGGAATGAGCTATTGTCCTCTTCCAAATAAATTGGCTACCAGGCACCAAAAATTAATAGCTCATTCTTGTTCCATTACAGAGGGAACTTACCAAATAATGAGCAAAAATAACAGCTGGGGCAGAGCAGCTCAGGTGAGGGGGAGACAGGAGCACACAGGAAGATGAAGAGGAAGAGAGGGCTGCACAAGAGCAGCTTTGCTAGGAGGTTAGGATCTGTGTCTATGGAAAGGGCAGGGAAATGATGTGTGGGTCTATGGATGAGATTTTTGACGGGTAAATTAGCCTCGAGTCACAGGAAAAGCTCCCCGGGGGAGAGTTTTTAGTCTGCCTCTGGGAGAGGCACCTCGGTGATTGACACCTTGTAGAGATAAAAACACTAAAAATCTCCAGGTAAGGCCCACGCGGCAGCAGAACTTTTCTGCCCCACAGCAGTTCCAGCATTTGTGAGACAAACAGTGTGGGAATGCCACTGTGCTGGGCAGGCTCCCAGCAGGGACTGGGATGAGCTCCAGCTCTCCTGCGGCAGCAGAGGTGTCTCTGCTTGGGAAACTCCTGTCAGAGGAACTCCCTCCTCACACTGCCCTTGCAGGGCAGCAGCCCCAGCCCCAAGATTCAGGCATCTCATCACCATCTCCCAGCAACTGCACCTTGCTCCTTGTGGCTCCTTGTGGCTGGAGCGCACTGGTGGGATAGCAGAGCCCCAACACACAATCCAGCACTGATAACCCGTCAGGGCCCCGACACTGACACCCTTTGATCACCCCTGTGATAAACCACAGCAGATGGTGGGCTGCAAAAAGGTAATATTGGAACAGATCCTGGCATTGCAAATACAAACGGCATTTCATGTGAGGTCCAGCCACCTGGGAGCTCTGGCACACAGAATCCCACACAAATCCCACGCTCCCTCCCACAGACACACAGTTGCTTTCTCCAGAGCAGTCCTTGCAGCCGTACCTCCCCCCAAGTTCCCTTCACTTGCGCTGCAACACACAGAGTATTTCCTGCCATTCATCAGCTGCCGGAGGCTCTACTTTGCTCAGGGGTCCTGCAGCCTGGGAGGGAGGGGACACATGACACAGGGCATCACAGCATGCTCAGTGTGTGCCCACCTTCATGAGCTCAGAGGCACAAAGCGCTGGGTGCCAGCTGGGACAGGAGTCTGAGCTGGCAGCTCTGCATGGAGCACAGGGTGGTTTTACACCATCCGCAGGCGCAGCCTCTCCTGCCAGGAGAGCACACGACACAGCCCTGGGAACTGCAGGAATCATGCAAATACTGGGGTCCCCAGGGGTACGGGGCAGGCTCACCTTAACTCTGTGACAGAGGTCACAGCCGGTCACAGCCGCTGTTGCAGGAGGCTTTGTGGAGATAAAATGCCAAGCAGGTCAGCGCTGTGCTCCTAATGCAGCAGGTCACAGAGCCTGTCCAGGCGCCCCAAGCCTCTGCTGTGCCATCAGCCTGGGTCAACGCAAATGCCAGTCATCTCCAAAAGAAGCACAAGGCACACCACAACGCTCGCCCTTCCTTGGGGAAAGGCTGGCACAAGCCCTGCTGACGGGTCGTCTCCAGTGAGGCTCAGGCAGGGGTGTCCTGGGTCAGATCAGGTTGGCCATGCTGGAGGTGGGAGGCAGCCGCCTGTTTGCAGCGAGGCGGCCGGAGATGGTGAAGACACGGATCTCGCCAGCCTCCAGGCTCCGAGGAGCAGCCTGGCGGCAGGAGATGCAGAGCAGGTAGAGCAGCAGGCAGAGGAGGATGGCACTGCCAGCAGTCAGGAGGACAACCCCACTGGTGAACATGCTGGCCAGCGGCCGCGCAGGGCTGAGCTGCATGGTCGTGGTGGAGAGGATGGTGAGCACGACCCCGCAGACCACCAGCACCAGGGCGCTGAGCAGCAGCACCAGGCAGTCCGAGAAGCCTCCGCTCTTCAGGAGCTCGATCTGATCCCGGCTGCGGATGCAGTTCATGTCCTGGATTGCAGAGCTCAGCAGCTGCTTCAGCAGCACGAGCAGGGCCAGGAGACAGAGCGTGGTGCCCACAGCCAGCCGCCACTCCCCAGACCGGCTGCTAGTGCTGTACAGCAGGATGATGCCCCCGATCCCACAGGCCAGGATCAGCACCACAGCCATCCCGTAGCACAGAATGGACTTCTTGGGGTCCTGGAACCACCAGAGCTCCACGTGCTCCTCCAAGATATTCCTCTGGATGTGGTCTGCATCCGCAGGGGTGCGGGGGCTGCTCAGCTCTGCCAGCTCTGGCATGGTGGGCAGCTGGGTGGGGAGGGCACGGTGAGGTGGTTTCACAGATGAATCTACACCCTTACAGCGAAGTGGAGGGTCAAGGCAGCAGCGGTTGCGAAGGCAGCTGCATTTCTCAAGCAGGGATGCCTCTGTCTTATTCCTTGGAGCCTAGTGGAGTTCCCTTCTGCATATGTGCCACCTGGAGAGCTATGATCCATGTGCTGGGGCTGAGCCCACCCTCCAGGCAGGGCTGCACGACATGGTGGAGCACCCTCAGAGCAGCACCATAAGGGAACAATCAGGACTGCGTCCTTCCTTTCCTGTGTTTTTCATCTGAAAGAGTCAAGAAGAGAAGATATTAAACAGAGACCCTGCTCCCCTCTAGCAAACAATCCGCCGCCAAACCCTGGACCTTGGTTGCTCCAGGTTGGCCTGCAAACCTTCCCCAGCTTCCCTCACAAAAGCCCCATGCGGTGGAGCACAGACCAGCCATGTACATCTTCCCAGGAGACCTCCATGCACTGCGTGGACCCCCCAAGGGCCAGTCTTCTGCCGCCCCAGCCCCTGTGCCCTGCTCAGAGGCTACTGGCACATGGCTGCCCGCAGGGCTCTGCCTGCAGCTGGTGCTGGCAGCCGGGCAGGGACGGAGCAGAGGCAGGTCCCTCCTGGGATAAAGCCCCATTCACAGCTCCAGCTTCACATGCTCCCTCATCAGCATCAGCCTCTTGTCACCAACTGGCTCTGCTGCCCAGAATGACATCGGGAGGTGGGGGTCAAGACCAGGGCTTAACCCTTCCACTCCAGCTGCTGGAAGAACAAGAGCTGCCCTTGCTGCGTGTCCTCAGCCCTGTCCCTACCCCTGCACCACCGGCAGTCCCCCCTCTCAAGCCCCTTACAGAAACATGATGGTTGCTTCTCCAGTGGTCTCAGCATTTCCCTGGAAAGAGCCCCCAAACAGCTGGGACCTGGCATCTCGCAATTTCGCTCTTCTCTCTGCTCCAACTGCTCCCTGAAGCTCTTCACCACCGGCGGGGAGCAGGGGAAGAGCAGCACTGGCTGTGGGGTGGAGGCAGGTTCTGCGGTGCTGTGCTTAGCTGGGTTCCCCTCAGCACGGAGCTTTGTCTCAACCTGCAGCCTGGCTTCCCAGGCTCATCACCTCCCCAGCATGCTGCCCCTCCTCAATACTTCTCTGGGTACAGTTTTACACCAAGAGTTGAAACAACTTGCACTTCTCTCAAGTAACATCCCACCCTGGCACGTGAGTGCCCCAGCTGGTCCCACAGCACCAGAGGGGCCTTCCAGCACACCCAAAGCAAGGAGAGGTCCTGGGGAGGACAGCACGGGAGCACCTCAGGTATGGCTGAGCCCTTCAGACATGGGACAGACCCCGGTGACCCATGAACTGCCTCCCTAGTCACCTCCCAGACAGGATGACGCACCCTCAGCCATCACGGACACACACACACAAACTGCTCAGAGTCCCACACGAGCCCGTGGTGGGGACAGGAACAGATGCAGATCTCCTGTGTCAGAGCTGTGTCACTTCTCCCTGCTAGAAATGGCTCTCCAGAAGCCCATCAGCCCATGCCAAACATACTCTGTTTGTTTTTGTGCCCTGCTCTGCAGGGCACAAAGCTCAGCCTGGGCTCATTACAGACAGGTGGGGACAATTTGTGACCTCCACGCATGGCAGCTCTGCACACACTGGGGATCTGTCCTCCCACAGCTCTCCCTGACTTCAGGCACTCGCCAAAGGCTGCATCCTCTTATGGATTGCTACCTGCGAATGCCTCAAAATCCCTCTCCCCTTGGGGACAAGCCAGCGTGGGGTAGGGGGAGAGGGAGGACAATAGTGTGGGGGTGTCCGGACCAGACACCGCCTGACAGTGTCAGGCCAAGCTCCTCCTGAGTCACTCCCCGGCTGTGATGGAGCATGAGGTCACTTTGGACGAGGCTCAGGGCAGGCTGCCAGCTGCCAGCACGTGTCCAGGAAGTCTCTAACCACCGCGGGTTTGCAGGCCTGGGACCCATTGCGCACCGCGCTCTTTCCATGCACTGGTGCTTGAATTGCCCAGGCAGGCAGTGGGCTGGGACACAAACCCAGGCTCCAGAGGGTACACTTGTCTGGAGGCCCATGGGAGATCTACAGCTCCTGGCTGGAGCCAGGACAATCAGAAAGCATCAGTTAGAGGGGGAAGGAAAAAAAAAAAAGAAAAAAAAAAGAGCTGTGGTTGAGCATGCTGATTTGTGCCTGCTGGGAACCAGTTTGATTTTGCACAAGGCAGCAGATGCCTCGCACAGTTCGCACAGTCACGTGTGCCCAGGACACAAGTCCTTGAGAAGCTGTGGATGTCACGGGTCACTTTCAAAGTAGAGGGGTGAGAAGACATTGAGCCTGGAGACATTTCCCTGGCCTATACAAACCAGCTCAGTGCTCAGCACTACTTCCTCCTGCCTTTCCTTCTCCAGGCACAGAGGTGCCTTATCTCCTTACCAGCAAATGGGTGAGTCTAGTAAATAGCAGGTTTGTAGGTTAGATTGAGATTTTGAACTAAGAAAACACAAGCTTGGAGAAGTGCAAAGTCTGCAGCCTTCTGCTGCTTGACCAAAGTTGAGCACACAAGTTGTGAGTCAAAGTTAGCAAAAACCCCACAACAGCACAAACCAGAATGAGGGAAAATGTGACCAAAAATCAAGCTACAGTACTGCATTTCCATGTTACTTTTTAAAATTTAACCATTTTAATTTTTATTTGCTCAGAAGAAGGTCAGGGAGCAAAACAAAACATCTGGCTGGAGAACAAAATAGACCTCTACGGGCACTATTTCTTAGTGTTACATTAACATCTATTAAACAAATTCTTTAGAGAGGCAGACTTCCACTGAAATGTGCCTCCATGGTTCCGTGGGTCTGAAAATGTTCTGGGAATATAATATTTTCCTCTGTAAGCATTCAAACCTGCTTGGGCTTCTCTAGACTGCAAGGGTTCGTGTCACTAGTGACAGTATTTTCACTCTTAGAATCACAGAATAATTCAGGTGGGATGGGACCTCGTGAAGTCACCTGGTCCAACCACCTGCTTAAAGAGGAGTTAACCTCAAAGTCAGACCAAGTAGCTCAAGGCTTCATCCACTCGAGTGTTGGATTCTGCCAAGGATGGAGGATCCACAGCTCCTCTCGGATCATTACAGTGTTTAACCATCCTCACCACAAATACATTTTTCCTTAAATCTAACTAGTTTCCCATTCCTCAGCATGGGTGCATTGCCTCCCATCCTTCCCTTGAATACCCCTCAGTAATAATCTGGCTGTCTTTATATTTTAAATCAGAACAGCTCTGTTCTAGGCTGTCACCCACCACTCATCGGAGAAGCAATGAAACCAGATCTCACAGTAGCTTTGCTGATCTGGTTTCTTGGCATTATGCAGCACACCAGTTTGGCCAGATCAGATCAAGAGAAAGGAAGGGACGCAGATCCCTGCTCTGCCATGAGGGAGAAGGACAGGATTTCTATAGCACTTGCCCCTTTGGTAGCAGCTATTTGGACTACCTGGTCTCACTGGTCTGGGATAGACCATAACACAGACCCACTGGGAGTTAGCCCATCAGATTAGCTAGTTTGATAACATGTATCACAGGTCATTAATCTCTACCATTTACTTACAGCTGAACCCAGTACCTTCAGCATTCCCATCTTTGTATGCAAGAGAAAAAGGAGGAGAGGACCAGCCCAGTCACACAATGCTTTCTGACTGAAGGCCACGTCTCAGGAAAACACTGACAGGCTGTCCTTCCCCACTGCTGGCTGGCAGCTGTGGAGGAAGAACAGGAATGCACTGGGAATGCAGGAAAACAAAAATGTTAATGTCTTTCCCTTTTTGCCTTTTTTTTTTTTTTCTCACAACATTTAACTGGAAATGGAAGGTCATCACCAACTGGTTTCTGGCCTCTCCTGGCTGCAGGTATGGAGACACACACCTACCAACTGCCTGGGAATGGTATATGCATTTATTTGTTTACCTATAGACTTTTTAAGTCTGACTGATATCTCACAGACAGGCCACGGGCTGTGTGTTAATTAACACTTTCAGAGCCACACAGAACTCAGCTGTTGAAGTACTCCTCACTTCCCTCCTCTCCCCAAACCCAGGGTACACCACAAGACCTTGCTTACCCACAGTGGTCAGGAGGGGAAGCCTGGGGCTGGGACAGGCTTCTGCAGTGTTTCCAGCCTTCAGAAGGGTTTTACGCAGCTATGTGGGCTTCGTGAGCATCACGGATGTGAGGGGAGGCTGGCAAGATTTGCTGTAAAATAACAATACATAAAAAGATTAGCAGGAGCAATTTAGATGAGAGCCAACAGAGCCTCACAATCTCTAACAGATTCAAGCCATCTCCTTCCTCTGCTTCTCCAGTCATCAGCTTATTTGCTTCTTGGTCAGGTCTGGCCATAGCCTGTTTGGGATGGACTCTGTACCTTGCGCTACCACTTGTCCAGCCCCACAGAAACCTCTAGTCCAGAGTTGGCATAAGTATTTTCCTATCCTTTCATGCAATTTTTCCAGCTCCCTAGTAGGCTCAAAGAGAATGAAGTTCGTATATCCTGTTTTATGCCTGAGCTACTGCCAATGCACAAGGCAGAAGCTCTGAATGTCGTAGTGTTCAAGGCCCATCTGTGCCCCTAGGAGCAGGGACGCTGCTGCCCTGGGACGTGGGGGAAGGTCATAGAATCATAGAATGGTTTGGGTTGGAAGGGACCTTCAAAGGTCATCTACTCCAATGCCCCTGCAAGGAGCAGGGATATCCCTGACTAGATCAGGTTGCTCAGAGCCCCATCCAACCTGGCTTTGAAGGTCCCCTCTCTTCTCCTGAGAACTCAGGCGTGGGGATAGAGGAACCCACAGGGAATGGGAGTAATGGGGCTTTTATGTGGCTTCTGTCTGTCTCACTCAAAATCCTGGCAAGAGATCCACACTCTTTTGGCTGCTGCATCAGCCACCAATTCCCAATGCTCCTCCTTTCTGGGGCTGCTCACAATTCAGGCAAAGCTATGCTGCCTAGTCTGTATCTGGGGAGAGCCCACCCTTTCTACCCTGCCAGAGGGATAATGCTTTCCCAGAAGCGAGCATCCCTCCCACCAGCACTCCTGCCACCAGACATCATTCAGGACACCCTGGGGAAGCCATGGGTGATGGCAGACCGTCCCTTCCTCTCACCAAGCCCAGGGGCTCTGGGGTAGAGGTAGTGGAGGGCTTATTTTAACATGGTCAGCAGGCAGCTGCTTTTTACAGAAATTTAGATAGCTTTGGCACACTCCATTAGAAAGTTCTGTGTTCCCCTTCCTCTCCATATGCATAACAGGGATCCAGCATTCTGACACCACAGAGCCTGTCCCGATGTACCTCTGCCAAGGGAGGCCTGGGAGCCCCCAAGGAACAAGGAACTCCCGAGCCTTATCTGCCAAGAGGAAACACAACCGGGCAAGGAAGAGACGACGTGGAGGCGAGAGGCAGAAGTACGACGCGGAGGCGAGAGGCAGAAGTACGTCTGAAGCAGCCCCCAAACCTGCCAGCAGTGACTGATGAAGTACATCCCTTCCCACACACACACAGCTCCCGGGGAGGAAGGCTCACTCACCTGCCCCAGACGCTGCCCACACGCGACAGCCCAGCACTGTTCCTTGCTCCTGGCTGGCAGCTCCTGGTTTTCCTGGGCTTTCCTTCCACTGGATCGAGCTACTGGGGGAGCTCACGGGGAAAAATCTCTTCCCTTCCTCTGGCAACTGCCTGCCCAGAAGCAGGTGCTCCTGCTGGCTCCCCTTCCTGGTGCGGCGCTAGGCTGCGAGCCCTCACCTCTCGCCCGGGCAGGTGCATTCCCCAGCAGGGTGGCGTCTCAGCAAACCTGGCCTTGGAGAGGCTCCAGAGCCGCACTGGTGTGCAGGCGCTACCCCTCCCTCCCTCCCTGGGCAGGATCTGGCTGCGCACCCATCCTGGAAGGTGGCTCATTTCCTCCCAGCTGGAGGTGAAGGGGTGCCAGAGGCAGGGAGCAGCTCCCAGGCGGCAGGTGAGAAGAAGCCCGCAGCCAGGTTGGCAGTGCTGGGGAAGATTTGACACGTTCAGCAAGTATTTGGTATTATGTGGTATTAAATAAAACAGCTCCTGCGCGACTGTACAGGCCAGAGCCATCTGGTCGCATCAGGACTGGAGCTCTGTATGGCATCAGTCCAGGCAGGCACTTAAGTCAGGCAAAATGCCATTGTGCTTTTCAAACTGCAGTGCCATCTCCCCATCACCAGGCAGCTGCAATACCCTCATCCCCAGGAGACAGCAGCATCAGCAGAGTCCACCACGCTGCCGAAGAACTGACTTCCTGGTGAGCCAGGGGGAGGAAGAAGGTGAACAATTTGAGAGGGATCAGGGAAACAGAACAGGACTCACTTGAGAGAGGAAGAGGAAAAAAAGGGAGTAGCAGGAATGTTGAAGCCAGTAGGGGAATGGGATTCCTGGACTGAGTGCATGCCCCCTCCTTTGTGGCTAGGCTTAAAGACAGCAGAAGGGGTCACTGAGTCTCAGCAGCTGCAAAATCTCCTGAGAAGAACGGGGCTGAACAAGAGCTCTTGCCTGACTAATGGAAAGGGAGGCTCAGTTATTAAGTTGCATGCTAATTTTTTAGCAGGCTATGAGAAGGGAAGCTTAGGATATGCTAATACAATAGACATGAATTAGCATGACAGCTTCAGGAATTTGACTAAAATCTGACAGATCTTTTGAAACTTGTGAAATATCACCTGTCCAGTGGTTGTTGTCCTAAACCTAAAACAAGAAATGAGATGTGGTGGATTTCTCTATACAAACACCCTTAAAAATGAGCTTGCCCCTACCCAGAAGTACCTGTCCTTTAGCTGGGCCAGCTAACAAACACATAATCCAAGGGAAAACCTTATTCAGCTTTAAAGATAGCCATATATTCACTTTAAAAAGTGGGCTGTAACTTTATGAGAGCACGAGATGCTCACCAGCTCCTTTAGAGAGGTATCACAAGGAGCAGCAGACAACGCAGACCAAGAGAGGATGAAAGTGGAAAGTCTCTTCGCACCCTGAGAGAATTCAGAAGACTATTAGCATACAAAACCATAATCCAGTGACAACTGAATTCTGAAAACATTTCTACAGCACATGTGTGGGAGATTGACCTTGGTCTAGTTTTCCCAGTATAGAAGGGGCCCGTACATCTATTTTGCTTCCAGCAGGTCTCTGATAAACCTCAGTTGTAACATTCTGTTGTGCCTGACTTTTAATGTTCTCCCTTACAAACAATGTTTTAGCTGCCTCTTAGCCACCAAGATCAAGTTCAAAATCCTCTCGAACCTAGTTTGTGAGCTGTCTACTAAAGCTTCATCCAACAGGCCTTCTATTGCCTTTAAAATCTTCCTAATGAGGGTGACACACAGGCATACTTTTAAGCATATTAATCACCACTTAGAAATCATTCTTCACCTGCATATGCTGCTTCCTCTTACTAGGACAAGATTATTCTTCAGAAAGATGGATTCCATTTCTCTAAACCACATCTATTAAAGCAGTGGCTTCTACCACTCAATTTATTCTGACAGAGTGAGGGGAAAATTATACCACATGGGAGTCTAGTAAATTAAAATGGGTGTGTTCTGAAAATTTAAGAGGGAACTAGTTTCTAAAATATTTACTAATTACATTAATTACATCCTCTTTCTGTACAGGAAGTATCAAGACGATTATATGGGGGGGGAGGGAGGAAGAAAGGGTGTTAAGCTAGCATATTAACAGACCAATCCCATCATAACTTCTTCCTCTTGTTTCTGTGAAACCTATGCTTTTTACAGGTTAAAGCTGCAAAACGGAAAAAGTAAGACTAAGGAAACTGGACAAAGCACTCAGCTGAAGTCTCCCAGGACACAGGAGCTCGTGGAACCATCTGTTTTGCCATGGTGTTAGCTTGGAAATAAGTCTAGTATCCCTAATGTATCCAGCCTTGGCATCACCACCTTCTGCGTAATACTACTATCAGTACGTAGAGAGCACTTGTCACCTCTCCACAATTCAGGATAGGAAATGGAAACAGTAACGTACTGGCTGTTACAATACCATATAGTTCCTCATTCAATCAGTAGCTTAAACTTCTGATGTATGTGAAGTATTCCTCAGTGAGGTACTGTGCTGTGTACTGACAGCAAAGGATGAAAAATGTGCTTTTTTCCTCCTCATTATTAATGAAATTAATTCCTGCCTTTTTTTTATACACAAGTGCTTCGCAGAGTGACTTTTTAGGAGAATTTCATTGAAAAACTGAACTAAAGAGATTGCAGATGTTGGAAAAAAGACAAGCAAAGACTAATTTATCAAAGTTATAGGAGAGTTAGGACATAAGGTTTGGACTTTATTGCAGATTTCAGAGTCTGAAACTGGGCTGCCTTTTTGTCCTGCTGAAATGCTTGTAAGAGATGGGACAAACCTCTCCAGACAGGAGGCAGAGGCTTAAGCAAGGGCTCTAGCTCAGGTCTGCTTCACCACTAGTCAAAGGTTGCCCTCACAAGGTAATTGACTCTTAGTCTGTGACTGGATCCCTGCTTGGAATAACACTGACATCTGTCTTAAGTACAGGCAGTCCTTTGTATGGACATAGGCAATTCAATACTGGAAAACAAAAGGCTGATGTTGATTTTTGCAACACAATGACACCAAATTAGAATTCTAGCAGAAAAGGCTTACAGGGTTTGACCAGCTCTTCTGAACTAGGACACAATATTTTTCTATGGAAAGGTGTGTACCTGCCCTAGCATGAAGGCACAAAGATCAATCTTGCACTAACACAAATTTATTTTTTTTTCTCTTGGCTTCTAGGCTTCATGGAAAGGGCAGATTCTAGGAAAGTGGAAGGGGATCAAGGTTGCTGCCTTGTGTTCAGAGCAGTGAGTGCTGCACAAATGCTTCTAGTGGAAGAGTATAGGATCATGGAAGTCTAATCTATGCTGTTGCATTTGATCTTGCCAGGAGAATATAATAATGTAAGGCATCCTTGAACCAGGTCACTGTTGCTCTGTCTTGTGGCTTCTTTCCAGATTCAGCTTAGGAAGATTTCCATCTAAAAGAGGCTGAACTGCAAGGACTTGCCCCTTCTTCTGGATTTGGTCTCGCAGGTATTGAATTTCTTGCTGTTGCATTTCTATGATTTTCTCACTTTCCCTCTGTGCATTCAATCTCAGGACAGCTGGGCTGGACAGCAGTGGACTGGAGGGAGCTAGAAGATAAAATCAGAGAGGATAGAGCAGAATAACAGAGGTCCAGCTCACAGTTCTTTGGCATCAGCAAGAAAAGACATATTTCAGGGCTCCAGGAGTAGAGCTAAAATGCAAGATTCTGCAGTATTTATCAGCATCTACAACTAACATTACTATATAACAGGTATCACCAGGTAGACAAGCTGGAACAATACGGAGACAGTAACAGAAGTGTTCACCAAGGACAAAAAAGGCTTCTGGGATGAGTACTGACAATATGGAAAACATTCAAGAAGGACTATTCACCTGTGTTTTGAACTGCTTCCTTTTTCTTGGCTAATCTTAGTGCTGACTGGAGGTCATGTACCTGGGTGTGGGCCACCTGCAGTTCGTGCCGCAAGTCATTAATTTCCTTAATCAGACTCACATTTTCCTGCAAAAACAATATACCCTGTGAGGAAAAGCACAGGTACTATTTGTCTCAGCAATATGTATCTTCATATCCTTGGGAAGGGCATTGGACAGTATAGAATCTGTATCAATGAGCAGAAGATACAGGGCAATCAGTACAGCACACAACATTTCAGACAAGGCCACAGTAGATTTGACACAAAACATGACAGTATTTAAACCAGGTTAGCTCAATAAACTAATATTTGTTTTGCTTTTCTGGCTACAGCTGCACTTCGAGGTATTATCTTCCTTGCCAATTCCACAGTGAAGCTCAAGTACCTTCCTGAATTGATCCAGATAATTCAGGATTAATGTGAAGAATTCCCACTTTTCCCTCCAGTGTGTATAATTTTGCTTTTCATTTGTCACCACATCTTTTCACTTAAATTATCATACAGATAATCTCCTTGCAGTTCTTCAAAGCCGCCTTCATTAGTTCTGACAGACATAACTTTCCAACACCCTTTCCAAATTATTATGCATAAAGCATATGGACACTTTAGATAACTACCGCTAACATGCTGCTACGAGGAAAAGCTGGCCATTTATTCATCTTTTGTTCTTTTTTTTAGTCAGTTTTCCACCCATAAAAGTTCAGTCTTCTAATTTTTATAATAGCCTACCACAAAGAATCTTGCTGAAGGAATTGTGAAAGTGCAAGTGACTGTACTTTACCTGTTGTTTTGACAGATTCAAAGACTTCAGAAGAAACAGTATGGGCTAATACTAGTGAAGGATGATAAGACTGTTGCTCATGATTCAGAAACAGAAGCATCATCAATTAAGTATTTCTATTCTGAATTCAAGAGAAGTGGAGTTGAATATTTGCCTCTTACAAAGACAGTGAAATATCTTATTACATCAACAGCTAGTGCAAATGTTAAACAACTGCCATCATACCTGAACCAAGAACAGCAACGATTTCAGCTACCTAGGGTGGTTTTTTACAAGTTTTGGAACACAGCACAATTTCAACCCCTGGAACCTCATAATAAATAGCAATATTTTAAAAAGATAAATGGCCAAAAGGTATGCTTTGGGTACCCCACATAATACTAATCTCAAGAAATAGGGAATCTACTAAAAAAACAGGAGATAAGAAGGATTAATGACATTTTCTTACGAAAAAGGCATCTTCAAATCTTGATTTTTTAATGATAATTTTGGTTGATAATTATGTTGCCATAAGTGATTTATGTAAGGTACATTATTTGATTCCTTACAGTATACTTATAAAGTATTGGCACCACACAACTGAAAACTGGTTAGTGACAAAGTACAATGTGTACTGCAATTAGCTGTATATAAATGCACTCACACTAAGACAAGCACACCAACTGTGCTTTAGTTTCCCCTCTGCTGAAAGACACTGACTGGAGGAAGATTGCGGAATGTGTTAAGGTCTGAACTTGTTGGGCAAGAACAGTTGTTATCGCACTGGTTTTGCTGGACTCTAAATGCAGCATGAGTTGGTGAGCTTAGGCAGCCTGCTCTGAAACCATATTTTGTTGACTGTGACTTGTTTAATTCAAGTCTTTAAACACAGATGAAATTTGACTGCTATGCATTTATCCCAGAGCTTGATTCTGAAAGGAACACACGAAGAGGATAACTTCCAAGAATCAGTTAAGGGAATTTTCTTTTGACCAGCTTTCAGAGTTAGGTCATGGCACTTCTGTTTAGGTGTACTTTAGACATGAACACCTTCGTAAGTTCACTCTAAGTGGTTGAATGCTGCTATCAAATTAGGATCTTGCTTTTTGTCTATTAGACAGTATAATCATAGTATCTTGTATGAGGCAATCTGGGCTACGCAGAAATGTCTTGTTTAGTTTGCTGGGTGCTAAAAGGTTGCTGGTTGACACTGATAATATTTTTCTGCAGAGGCATGCTATCCAGAGAGACCAGCCTTTAATTCAATCTTTGCTTTCTGACAGAAAGCCTGCACTGCAATGTAACGATCACGCAACGGATTAAAATAAAAGTTCATGGTAAAACTCCTTGTCACAGGATATTGTGGCAAAGTACCAATGATTTCAGAAAAGGGATTGATCAAATGTATGGAGGATGAGGCCATCAGGTAGAACTGCATATGATGTCTGGATGCAATCTAGAGCCTAGGAAGTCCCTACAGTGTTGCCAGAGACAGGTAGGATATATAATAGAAATTATCATCCTATACAAGCTTCAGTTCAAGCAGTGTTACTTTAAGGTTATTCAGCGTCTCTGTTCTTACGTATCCAAGTGACCAAAGAAGCCATTACAAACACAGAAGGCAGGAGGGAAAACAGATAGTTGAATAACAAGTAACTTGCCAATTGGTAAGAAAATTAAAATTATCTTGACAGTTCTAATCATCCGTTGCAGCAGTCACTAGTGGAATGTACCTATGAATAGTCACTCAAAGAGGAATGCACAGCTCTGAAAATGTAAGCACAATTGAGGAATAATAGAAATACAGAGCTAGAAGGCCATCAGGACATCATTTACTTTTTCAAAGCAAGCCCTGACAGAAGTTTGTCTAAATAAGTCTTAAAAGACCCCTGTGAAGGACTGGAAGTCCATGATAATTCCTCCTAGCTGTAAAGTCTCATTAATCTACTAGACATCAGAGAACTGCTTTTTCTTTGAAGAAACCAGGCTGGTTAGAACCTTTGATATCTTCACCTTCCAGATGTTTTATTAATTTAGTTTTAATCATCATTTCATGTTAGGCTTACTGATCCAAGACATCAAGTATTATCATTATGAGCACCATCTGTCACCCCATTCCAGAAAGGCAATTCTTCAGCTTATTTTCTGAAGCCATCTCCTTTTGTGCCAAAAGGAAACATCTAACTCACAGAAGGAGTAAACGAATTAAAACAGGGCCAGGGAAGAAGATGGCTGCTGCCTGGGCCTGAAGAACCACTATGAATAAATAGCAAAGAACAGATGATTTAGGAGGGGAGTGAGGTCTACGATCCTGAGGAAGCAAAAAAAAGTAACAATGAAGAAAGGGCTAGAGAGGGGAAAAGGAAATGCTGACTGAGCAGGAGGAGATAATGGTAAGAAGAGACTGTAAAAGAGCTGTCCTTCCAGGATGTTCAGTGTGAGGCTTTAGATCCTCTCACTCCAGACTAAAACAAATTGGATATTTGGCCCCAGCAGTCACAAGTTTACCTTGCCCTGTAAAGAAAAGGGATTCTGAGCACGAGAACTTGGTATGAATAGGCATACTCATCATGTGTTTCTGAAGTTCCTTGAAAAACCTAGATGTGAAAAGCAGAAAGTTCTTCTGAACTCAGGCCAGTAGGCATGGGACTATGTGGACAAAGAAAGTAAATCTTTTTGTTTTTTTCTTTTTTCCTCCAAAATAACTTCATAAACATCACTATGCAGCAAGTTCAGCTTGGCACTCAGACAGGTGCAAACTATAAATACTGTTTGAAATAAAAATTAAATACATTAATTGCTTAAAAAATATCCAGGCAGCAGAGATCTTCTATCTCTTTTTACATTGGGGAGTGACAGACAAATGAAAGTCTCTACAAAACAGCCAGCAATTTCTGATTTTGTACTTTCTGTCCAGAAAATTATAGAACTTTAGTAGCTCAATGAATATTTTCCTTGAATGGAAGCACTTAAAAAACCCAGGAATTTCTGGCAAGGAAACAAACCAAAATTGTTTCAAAGTCCTAAGAAACCATAGCAGTAAGGCTACTAAAGCCTCTTTTGTGCAGCTGCTTCCTTTTTCCCTCTACGTACCACAAGGAAAAGGCTTATTACCTGCACAATGCGCATGTAAGCAGTTTGGTGGATTTCCTGATCCTTCACCATCTTCTTTTTCAAAGCTGCCAAATTCTTCTCAACATACTCTTGCTGTCTCTTGTACTCCCGCTGCAAATCTGTGCCTACTGCTCCAGTCTCCACCTGAGGGACCACAGCATGTTGCCTCAGTAATTACAGTATCGGATAAATTCATCTGCAAGGAGAAGGCAAAGGCCCCTGACTCACCGTGTCTGGTTGCCGCACATACTTGTTGTAGAGCTCACGGATCCCATCCTTCATTTTTTTTGAATCATGAACGAAGCCCACACAATTATGAAGATCTGTTTTAAATCGTTTGATGAGAGCTTCCATATTTTGCTTCTGCAAGAATGACAGAGGTACATTCTTATTGGGCTCATCAGAGCACTCTATCACGTGCAATTTTCTAGAACGTCTAGTAGAACTGGTGAAAGCTCTCATTTACTTTAATTCCACTTAATTTTAAAAATATATTTCATTAAAACAACTGCAGGGGATGTGAGCACTACATGTTGAAGAGCGGTGATAAGGTTTTTGCAGTAATATTAATCCAAGACACTTCCATTAGGTAATGTAAGTGCCAGTATCCTGAGATCTCATCTGAAAACCAGTGGTTTATTGTCATGAATGCTATCCCCCACTGTCCTTTCCCAAATAACCTACATTCTTATTTAGAAACAACATGCAAACAGTTAATGAGAGAAGGCAAGGGACAAAATACGTATCAGACACATGTACAACTCTATGATTTCACATCAAGATTGCCTTCTCGTTCTCACTTGGTTTCTACCAGGCCCCTTTACCTGCTTCCTCAGTCCTGCTTAGCACTGCCTGCTAAGCTCCTTCACCTTCACTTGAAGTCCCTTTTCCTCCCTCATGTCTGATGTGCTTGTTGTGGAACACAAGGGGTCCTTGTTTTCTCCATTAATAAGCCCACACTTCATTTCACCCTACTAATGCCTATATACCATTGTAGGTGGTAGCCTACGTGCTGCTCCTGTTTAGGCCAAGTGTCCCCAGATTTCAAGCTCAGGCAGGAAAGGGTAGTCAGTTAAGCATTTGCCTTACTGCTCTGTTAAACGCAGGAGAATATTTGTTGATTGAACAAACTGACACATAAATAACTGAATTTTTCCAGTATCAGCTCTCTAACCTGTTGCAGGCTTGGGAGGTTTTGCCTTTGTCCCCACTGACCAGAGACTATCATCTTGGTCCTTGGACACAGTATCCCTGAAATACCTCTTTGCTCAGATTAATACTTCTGCAGTGTTCTGTCTCCACAAACTTCATTATGTAGGACCTGCACAGTGGTCGTACACCATACCTTCTGCCTCTCTCTGTGCCTCTCATAATCAGTTGCCTTTAGCTTCTGTTGCAGTCGTGTGATATTCAGCTTCAACTGTGTGTTGTCCTTGTGGAATCGTTCCAGCTCCCCCTCCATCTGAAAGGAAGCAGGAGGAGGAAATCAGGACTAAAGAGAGACACGAAAAAAACAACACATAACAGAAAACCAGAGAGTGGAAATACAGACTTGAGAGAGTAGACGCCTCTTCAAGTTGAATTACAACACGATAAAAGTCAATTTCGGAACAACACTGCCCTCTGTCAGAATATACAGAAAAAACAAAAAAATGGATATTCAACTCCCTTTTGAGTTACAGGCACTTAAGTGATGTGATGCTCCTTCATTTCCTTAAGCTGAACTGGAGCTTTATTGTTCCATCTGAATAGAAATGTGTGAGATGGAAAATTAACAGTCAATACTGGAAAGAGTAACTGCAACAATAAGAAGAACCCAATACTGAAAAGAAACAAATACATTGAAAAGCTGTGTCTACGTACATAGAACACAGGGAATAAAAGCAATAGGGGCATTTACTGGCATAAGACCAGAAGAGAACAGGCCTTTCATTATGCTAGTCTGATGTACATACGAATTGTTCAGTAGTTTGCCTTTTATTTAAAAGGCTTTTGTTCTGAATAAACAGACTTAAGAAAACTAATAGGTCACTGATTAGCTTTGTCACCATAATCCTAATTTGGCTGAGCTAAAGGTACATCTATGGAGAGATCACAGTAAGTTTCTATGATAAATAAGTTGCCTTAATGAATTTGCTGCAAGCTAAGTAGGAATACATGGAAATTTTCCATGGCTCAGCTGAGGAACAGTAATTTGTCTGCATACCTAACTCCTAAACAGAGTTACGTTTCCATAAATCTGCAACTTTTCTGAGAGAAGTAGTTCACCCTCTCTTCCTCCAGATCAGTAAACATAGTGTCTTGCAAACTCTACAGGGTATGTGGAGGGCAATCACCTAAGGCAAGATCTGTTCTTAAGCAAATCTGATATTACTCAGAGTCTAGAATTAACTATGGAAATAAGAGCTTAAATAACTTTGTCGACCACTGGTAGCATGTAATAAAAAATTAAATAGCAACTATTGTGCACAAGTATTTTTATTAGCTGTAAAGATATTGCATCAGTGCCATGTATCCTTGAAAGAAGTGAAGGAACAAACACTGGGGAATCTTGTTATGTCATGTTTATATTCAAAAGGGCTTAGTAGCAGAGGTGAAATGAGAGTGTTACTCACCTCACAGATCTGTTCCTTCATTGTTTTGATATCATTTTCACGTGACTCTATTTGCTTCTTAAGCTCCTCTATTCTGTAGTCCAGTATAGACTTCAACTTTTCCAGTTCCTGATTTTTCTTTTTTAGGTCATATATATGCTTCTCCTGAGAGAAGTAGGTACAGAGATCTGAATCAGACCCAGCACTCTCAAACAGATCCCTAGGTCAAGGCACAAATATGGTCGAGGTAAAATCAGCAGTCACAGATCTAGTGGAAGACTGGACTTCAGTTGCATATCTGCACAGATTGGACGGGAAGGGCGGGGGCAAATAATGCAGAGATCCCTCTGCAGATCCCAGAGGATGAGGATGAGGAACTCAACATTCTAAATTTGAGCTCCCCAAGAAAAGTTTAAAATGTCAGGAAAAAACTAAAATCCAAAACTAAAGATCACAAATTCTTTAAGTTAGAACTGAGTTTCCAGCCATGTGATATTATCACAAGACAATACTATTAAAATAAATATCTGTATTAAATTAAGGGAGAGTGACTTTGATCTCAGCCAATTGTCCAGTTTCTCACCTTGTCTTGGATAGTGTTAGCTCTCTCTTGAATCTCTGTCTTCAGTGCCAAGATGTCCTTCTCCAGTGACTTAATGATGCCTTGCAGCTTCTGCTGTTCCTGTTTCATTTCCTTGATGTCCCTGTTTCGCTCCTTGAGCTCTTTCTGCAAGCTGTTCAACTAGGGAGGCAAACAAGTAAGAACTTAACAGTCTCCAAAAGCTGTGCACAACTTAGCCAACCTACTCTGTAGACAGTGTGAGATAAAGGATATCAAATCAAGACGTAATGAAGGAGCATCACATCACTTAAATACTTGTTACTCAAAAGGGACTCAAATATCCCTTTTTGCATTTTCTGTGTATTCTGCCAGAATATTCACTGTACTAGAAGGAATTGAGGAATTTGCATCCAGAAGCACGACGGTTATGGATACTACACCCAAGCATGAGCTTCAAATAACACTGAAGCCATGGAAAACTATTTTCAGGTGATCACTTGTCATACATCTCTAAAGATGTCAAAAGTAGACATCTAGTGCCTAGTTCACAGCTCTTGGGTACCCTCAAAATCCCTGCCTCAGTACTAAGATCTGTGAAGTCAAGGAGGATCAGAACCAAGGAATGGCACTGGTCAAACTGTGAGGACCCATGAAGCAATTCCTAGTGTCTAGAAGACAATGGAACTGAAGACAGCACCATGATAATAGAGGGTATGAAGGAAGAGAACCTCTCTGTCTCCAGATAGATACTGAAGAAACAGAAAAGAAAAAAATGTCCCTCTAACATCCTTAGGCAAACGTAATACCCAGTCAGTAAAAGAGCTGAAAGGTTTTATGCCTCCTTAAAAATCCTAGGAGTAAACCCCAATAAAAAAAATGATAATGCATACAAAACACAAAATGTTTATTGCATCAAATGAAGCAGTGGAAGTATTTTTCTAACAAAGCAATGCATTCGATCTTGGAAAAATGAAAAGGTTAATTTCTTTCCCATCATAGGATGAACAATATTATTATTTATAATTTTAAATTATGTAAGATAAAAGAAAGTGTACTAATAAAAACACACCTCCTCTGTCATCTACCTCTAATCATATCAGCAATACAATCAGCATGCAGCTGCTTCTTCTGCCCAAATATTCTAAAACCTTCAAATTGTCGTAAGAAGGGGCTACTATTCTCATATAAAATGCCACATATTTAGAGACTAAACTAACAGACTAAACTGACATGCCACTAATCACATTCAGTCCTCGGCTATACATCTCCATGTGCAGGTCTGATCCTATCACAGAATAAGAGATACCCTTTTATTCATGACTCCTATTTCTCCTTTCAGTTCCAGGTTTGATTCCTTTTCTTCCAAAAGCCGTCTCTCATACTTGATTTTGATTTCCAGGATTTCTTGATCTTCATCTTCTTCAATTTGTTTCTTAATTTCTTCATGTGCTTTAAGCTGCTGCCTCATATCCTCCTCTGCCTGCAGTTAAGGAAAGCAAACATTAGAGAAGACAACAGTAAGAGACCAATAAAGAAGAGGAGGATTCTTTATTTGTAACTGTGTTTCTCCTGGGAGGATCTATATTTAGTGGACTCTTCAATTGCAGCAATATCATTTAAGATAACTTAACTTCTTAGGGGATTAAAGTAACTTTAAAAACTGTTAAGACAAATGTAAAAAAAATATTTTAAAAAAATTATTCTTCGGGCTTAGACGTTTCAAGTTAGGAACCTGGACCAAATACTAGCATCAGCAAACTTGTTCTGGCAGCAGCAAACGCAAACATGAGTAACACTTGAGAATATCTTCTAAAATTGCTGTTTCTAATGCATTACGACCAACAACCACTCAGGTTTGCATCAGTCTCTGTATGCTTCTCTTCTCATATTCATTCCTCACATTCTTTCCAAATTGATATTGCAACACAGGGCTGTAAACAGTAATGTTGATAGAATGTATTGACTTCAGATATATAAGCATCAGTTATCTGTCTGACATTTGTCAAGCCAAGTCCTTGACCTCAATGTGCAGGAGTTTTTGAAGTACTCAAGGTATTTCTCTTTGTCCCCCAAATTATGGAGGCAGGAACCTCAGAGACTCAGGAATGGAATTCACCATTTTAGAAATGTTATCTCTTCACTAGAACAACGTGACTGAATCTTTCTTTCTTTAATTACAGTAAATGTATCATCTAACTCACATTAATAAACAGGAATTCTTGGATCTAGGAGAAAGAGGGGTGAAGTTGAGAATGTCCAACGATATTAATCTTAGCAGGATTCTTACTTGAGGTGTGAGGCCCAGAAAAGTTGGTAACTCAGCTGGGTTTTCCTCATTACTATTATACCTGTCAACCTATTTCCCCAAGGTTACAGGCAGATTAGGATTTGCATGGAGGGAGCCAAACTCTCCTCTCCTAGGGAATATTTTATCACAGTTGGAGATAAACTTAGTCAATAATTCAAACTGCAAATCAAATTTCCTACCTCTTCCAGCAGAACAGATTTCTCATTAAGTTTTTCCTCATAATATTCTGTTAACTCCTTCACAGCTCTGCTTTTGCTTTCCTCCAAATTGTGCAATTGTTTCTCATGTTCCTGCTGCATCTTCTGCGATTTCACTTGCAGCTCCTGGTATTTCTCATTTTCCATTAAGAGTTTCTGATTACTGTCAGATTCTGGTAACAGGAAACAGATGGAATGGATAAGACTAATAGAAGAGAGAGGTGTATCCTATCCTTCTACAGTCACCAATGTTTTATTCTATACTGTCTTGTGGCAACTGGTTGCAGTAAGTTACACTAGAAGCACTTTGTCACTTTCTTCACCAGATATACAGGGGTTTTAGAGTCTGTGGCCATACAAAATTTTACATTAGAAAACCATCTCCTGAGTTTCCTGTTCTTCCTTTTACTTACCACTTTGCTAATAATATCTGCTCTAAAGCTGTCATTCACCTTTCTCAGTTGTGTCTCTGAATATTCTGCTACATCCCAACTAGCTGCATTGGGACAGAATGTTGTTCTCTTCTAGCTTGAACAAATCTAAAACCTACACCAAAATCTCCCACTCTGCCATTACAACAAATTAGTATCAACTAATTTAGGCATTCCCTTGGGATGACAACCATGACAGCTGTACAACTGTTACAGAGTACGAGTAGGCAATAAATTTATTTATGGGTGGACTTGCTTTTTTGATAAAGCAGTATTTCTGCTTTATCTTGACTACGAATCTGAAGTCCAGGTATTTTCATGTTGTAGCCTCCTTGCTGAACTATATGACTTCACTGCTCTTGTACAGTGAGTTTATAAGATAAATGAAGAAATCGCTAATCTCAAAAACCAAACATCTAAGATACAGTGCCCATGTGCACGTTCTCGTCACGGTCATGTATGTGGTGCAGTTTAGACAAACCTTTGGTCTGCAATACCTATATGACATACATGCATTTTTCCTTGTACTTGTACTCGAGGAATCTCTCCCTGTCACATTACTCGCTATGAATCTAATGCACTTCCTCCAGATTCTAGTTACAAACACTTGTTATAGTCTAACCTAGCTGTTGCACCTCCCTGGCCTGTTTATTCATCAGCTCAGACAGTTGAAACTGGTGTTGTAGCTCCTGTTTTTCTTTCTCTGCCTGTAAAATCTGGGGAAAAAAATAAGAAAAAATACATTTTAATTTGAAACTAGGTAAAGCAGTGTCCAAATTGTTTGTGATTTTGACCATGGCAGGGAACACATACACAACAGAATTTATGTTTGAAGTGTCTCATCAAAATTCAGATGCCATGTGTCACTAAGTCAACTTTTTCCAGAGATCAGTTTGTTATGAAAAGTTACAAAACTATGGAAAGCTAAGTGAAAGTAGCAAATGGAGTTCATATAATACAGGGTACTGTATAATCCTAATCTAACCAGAAAATTTTGTGAGCTACAAAAGCCTCCACTTCTTTCTGTGTGCCTGCTTGAGGGGAATTTGCAGTTCCACAAATTGTTGTCCAGGTATTAAAGTTCAAGCTCCTTCCTGTCTCACTTAAAGCAACCTTGAGGTCCTAAAACACTGACATTTGCATAGGATGACATAAACCTAAGCAAAAGTGAGGTTTGAATGCCATTTGCTTGGAATGTCTGACTACCACTACAAATGACTTGATCTTCTAAAAAAACACAAAGAACTGGAACAAGAAAATGGGTGAGGAATTTCCCAGAAAAGTTGGAAACTGTACCATAGGTGCAATTTTTTCACTTTCTACTCATAACATTGTATGGGCCTTGCATAAGCAGAAATACTTCATTTGCCTGCTGGATATAACAACTAGAAAGGTTAGCCCCAAGCCTGTTCAAATCTGTCATTTAGTTTAATCTTAACGCATACTGATACTCAGATAGGAAGTACAACTTGCCTGCCTAGAAAACTTCAATTCACCTTACAGGCTTGCATTTGCTTGCAAGCCTGTAATCAACAAGCCTAAAGAAGTTTCAGTGTAGCTGATATTACTATAACTCTATAGTCAAGCGCTACCCATGAAAAGACCCGAAGAACTGCAGAAGAAAACCAGCACAGGTAAAACACAGGTAGAGGAATCTATAACAAGTGAAATGGCTTTCTTGTAAAAAGGTCAAGCTGTACAAAAAATGAGGAAAAATAGAAAGGTTAAAACTCAGGTTACTTAAATGCAAAAACCACAATGAGAAAAGCCAAAGAGCCTGAGGAACTACTTGAAGAAAACATTAAAATGAATAATTAAACTTCCCAAAAAAAACCCAAATCAGAAACTTGCCAGAATATTTGTAGGGCCAAAGGACGAGAAAGGTATAAAAGGAGCACTTGAAAATGGCAAGACCGTAAAATAATAAAACTGGTAAGTAAGCTTTCACACTGAGTCAAACTGAAAGGGACCATGTACAGCTCAACAAAATAAGCAGTAACAAATCACCAGGACAGGATAATATTAATCCAAAAGCTCAAATGAGGTTGACAGAACTGAATGTCTTCTACTTCTAATTTCAAAAAGCATACAAGAAACCTTAGCAGATGTTCTTAAAAAAAGCTAAGCAGCTAGGGCATAAAGAAGGCAGCATTAAGAAGAATAATTGTTGGATCCTGCAGCAGCTGCAACCTTATATGTTGGATGGAGCTTTTAAGGTATGGTCCCATTTCTACTTGAGGGTGATAGAGCTTACTGATCCTTGGTCACAGGCAGCACTTATTGCTGGAACTGTTTTTATGTGAAGATACTTATTGGCTACCTAGGAGAACTCTTGTATCTCCTTGTACTTACAAGATACTTGACTCAAAGGTAGCTTCATGCTTTACAAATATCAATAACATCTTTATTGGAAAGGAATGCTTCATTTTTCAGATGCTTTATGACATTCATACATATACAATGCAAGCTTGAAATCAACTCTTCAGTGAAAGATTTCTTGGTATTTGGTTCTGCAATATGAATCATACCTGGTGTTTGGTTTTAAGGGAGTCTACTTCCTCAGTGAAATTCTCTTCTAATTCCTTTATTTTTTCATTAAAGTACATGTCCTTGAGACATAGCTGGTAATCTTTTTCTGTCTGTAGTTCTTTCACATGAAGCTGCAGGTCCAGCATTGCCTGACTCTGTTAGGACATGGATGAGAAGATAGTTTTAACAGCGAGATTATGTGCCATTAGCAAGAGCTTGTTAAGGATGTTTTATTTACATGCAGGTATTTATGAAAGACAGAGAATTTTCAGACTGACCCAGAACAAGTTCCAGAAGTAAGGTTCCTTTGTTATCTTACAAGATGGTTTATAAAAACACAACTTCTGACTTCTCTACTCCATTAAAACTGCTTTCAAGAGATTGAGAAACATATTAGAGAAAAGTCTAAACTTTTCTCTGTACTCACTGTTCATACAATGCAGTTTGCATATTAACAACTAGCTGCAGCTACTTGCTGTAACCTCTTTTTATGATGAAAGCAATGCAAGCCCTCTTAAAGAGAAGGCCATATAGGAACAGCTAGTCACAAACATCATGCAAATGTAATTCATAAGCTGTATACCAGGAATCCTATGGTTAGGGTTTACAAGTTGCTTCTCCTACCTTCTCTTCTATATCTGATCTCATGATCAGCACTTCCTCAGCATACTCAACTTCCTCTTCCCATTCCAGTATCCCACCTCCTTTATCACACACTTTCCAGATAAATACAGAGCCATCCTCTGAGGCAGTCATCAGAAATAGGTCATCGTTTGTTATGGACATCTTAGAAGGAAGAGACAACAAAGTAATAGTAGAGAAAAGGAAGAATGAAGACACAGTTTGATTTTATACCGTATTTTCCTCATACTCCCTGTCATTTCTACCACAGAAAGTCAAGAGCGGAAATACTAACATAGCCCCACTACAACATTTTTATTATGTCCTCTGCTCCTGATGCGCTCTGGTCCAGACAACAGGGGAAGGGAAAGAAAAGAACACGTGAAGACACTGGATCTGTTTCTGCTCTCTAAGCTGCAGGAAGATTTTTAAAACTCTGGAACAGAAAATACTTTCTTGACAGTTATAGCACAGACAGGCAATTTATATGACAATTCCAAAGGTGTCTGGCTTTTTGCTTTAAGCTGCTCCAAGTCAAGGTGCTATATTTAACAGTGATATTTAAAATGCCAAAATTATTAACAGTTTTAACACGACAGAACATATGGCTTCCTGGAGAAAGTGTACTGAAATGTTCCATGGTTGTGGGCTCTACTCACCATATCCCCACCTTTCAGGTGCTGTTCCTTAGCCTTTTAGAAATACCCTCTGGTTAGCAGACCAGCACTACAATCTCTTCTGCTCCTTACCTTGGCAGTAGTAATATATATTTATCTCATTCCTCCTTCCATTCTCACAAGAGGTTTTCAAACCTGCATAACTTTATCTTCCTCTTTCTAGAAAGAGCTATATCAAAGTTCTCCACCAAGGATATACCATGTCACGTATACTGGTGCAAGCCACTTTATCCAGTGACATATATTTCTAGAGACAGGACTTCCATGAATGCTGTAATATTAATTCTCCGCATGCAGGCTCAACCTTAGTTTTAATATATTATGCTATGAAATGAGAAGGAGAATCAGTTCTAAAGGAGATGTGTGCAGCTAGTATTGCAGGGAAAAAAAACGTACTTTATGTTACCTTTGTAACAGCACCTGCATGGGCCTGATACTCGTTGAAATCCTTCGTCAAAGGTAATGGGTATTTCATAGCTCGAATTGTTCCCAGAGAGGTACCAACAAATACCATGTGCCCAGAATGAGAAACAGCTACTGCAGTATAAACAACACCAAAAGCAGGTACTTCATGCCGGATCTAAAAAAAAAAACAAAACAAAAGAAAAAAAACCCCACACAAACCTGTCACGTTACATTAAGTTCTCCAATAGTATTTGATTACTTATTGCATGAGCAATTGTCATACCTCTGCCTGCAGCAAATAATGCGGTTAAAAGAATCTACGTGCCTATAGGAGTAAAGCCATGAACTTTACTCCTGAGCTTTACGGATATGCACTCTTAAAATTTCAAGTGAAGTTCCACAAGTTGATAACTTCTGAAAGGTGTAATGGTTATCAGATACAATTTACTACTTCTCTGGACAAAAAAAAAAAAAAAAAAAATGCACATAACCTACAGTGGTAGATGCAACACACTTGTAGTTCAGCAAAACAGTTGATTCAATATTGCCAAGTTAGTTTGCTAGCTGGATTAGAAGATTTCTAGGTAAATCCAAGTAAAATTACAAAAATACAAAACTACAAAAAACCCTCAGGTTTCATGGTAAAGGACATAAGAACACAAGAAAAGTGTCAGTAAATATCGCAGCTATCAAAACTACACTGGATGATGATAAGGAAACCAAAGCACTAGTACCCGCCCCAGAGAACTTAGCAAAATCCCAGATTGCTTGTTAGCTCACCGAAGACTCTGAAATTTCTTTGAGAGTTTGGTCAGCTCCAACAGCAAAGATGATTTTGGCATCAGAAGACAGGGCAACGCTGCTGTAGATGCAGGACTTGAGTATACACTCTGACTCCCTTTCACCTGTTAACAAGTTCCACTCATACACAGCACCACGTGTGTCACAGGAGACCAGTTTAGCATCATCTACGCTCCATTTAACTGCATGTATCTGGCAAAGGCAAAACACACCAAGGAGCCCGATATATGTTACAGATATATAGCATGGAGTAATTTTACTGGTAAATCCATGACAACTTTGGAATCATACACCTAAGTTAAAAACCCCTGGATGTTTCTCAATTAATTCCTTTGTAGCACTAAAAAAATAAATCAGTAAGAACTACTTTATGAATACACTGTCAGGAAAAAGCTCCTATCAATAATGAGTAGTACATTATTTTTATAATTTATTACTGGGATGTTTTTCCTGGTTCAGCTACATGCCAATCATTCACTTTTAATTTAAGGAGAGACTCTTTAAATATATCTAGTGCATTCATACATTGAATTCTGACCAAAGAAAGCTAACTTCTGTATGTCTATTTTTAATTTTGGGGCCAATTTCTGATCCAAAATTGTACTTCACCTTTTCAAAATGCATCTTACCAAGTAGTTCATACTTTAATGAGTTGTATCATATAAGATTTGTTTACTAACCTTCCCACTATGCCCTTTTAGGTTATTAATATTCTCAAAGGTGATGCTGGAATAAATTTGAATCACATTTTCATTAACTGCAGCAAAAAGATGTCCTCCATTACTGAATGAGCACTACAAAAAAGAAGATAACCACTCATCACCATAGATGCAGTGGATAAAAAAATTCATTGAATTCCAATGACATTGTCTAATACAAGAATCCTACACAAAAAGAAAACTCCATGACATAATTAGCCTCTTACTGCTTTCTTAATTGGTGTTTTCCCCTGTAAAATTCAGTCCTTAAGTATTTCTGAGCAAACTACCCCTTCTGCTGCTTCCCAGGTCCACAGTCATGCATCAGCCTCCAGGCTTGTTTTCCAAAAGTCAGAATCCTTTTCTTTATGCTTTAATATCCTAAATCTTACTAGGATTTATTGGAGAGGTTTCTATCTTCTGTCATGTTCTTCACCACTCTGCTCCCTATAACTCCCCAATTTCATTTTCGCATCACTCCTTACCTCTCTACACTTTCTCACAGAAAACTCCTTGAAAACATGCATGTCCTCATACAGTAGACTTAGAAATCGTAGTTTGTCAGAAAACCCAACCAAACAGAAAAGGCCAGTGGGATGAAGAGATACTGTGTATGCTTCCTCCCAGTATTCCTTGTACAGCTCCAAAGCGCTGAAAGAGAAAACCATTGTGCACTATGGAATAGTATAGACACCCTATGCACGCTTGACAGGACATTATCTGGCCCAGCAAGGACACCTGCAGCTACCATTTGACTCTGCCTCGTCCTTGGGGAAATGTGTTGTCATTCAGTTAAGTAATGATTACACAGATGTTACGGGAAACAAAGGCAAATCTGAACTTTCTGGTTCACAGAGCATGTGTAGAAGGTGCAAGAACAAATTCTTGTTTACTGTACTATCATGAAGAAAGTAAATGAACTGCTGACTGCAAAGCTACACAAACATCTCTTCTGAGATTTGTTTTTCTCCCCTTCTCCCTCCATGAAACCTTAAAAGCTGCAGTCATTTTTGCCTAAGAACTACGGCTATGAAGCAGGAGATGGGACAACAGTATCTTATGATAAGGCTGAATGAAACATTTCTGGAGATTTTTTTTCAAAATACTTGAGAAGTCTGACACAAAAATGGCTTAACAGAAAACCCTTTGGATTCTTTTGGTGCTGGTTTTAAAGGCACTGCATATTCACACTCCCCAAATCATGTCAGTAAGACCATTTACACCCCACATCATACAAGAATTTTACCAGAACAACACTCTCATTCATAAGAGGTTGATGCTGTTGCCTGCTAAATACAATATACAAAAAAGCAAGAGGTAATAACAAACAGAAACAATTCTTTACTTGGTCTTGTAATTCCAAATGCGGACAGATCTATCCAAGGAACAAGTAGCAAGAATTGGTTTCCAGTTACAGATGTCCAGACCAGTGATTGAAGCAGAATGCAATGGGAAATTCAGATACACAAAATAAGCTGCCTTCTCCTGAGAAGCAATGAGAACATTAAAAAAAATTAAAAATATTTCCCTGCAGGCAGTAAGTCAGGTAAGAAACTTATCATAGCTCTTTGCATACAATAATCAAATAGATCTGAGGAAACCACTTAATCCTTTCACTGCACCGGCCTGAACATAACAATGCTAAAAACATAACAATGTTAGTATCAGTTTTATCTTTATAATTAATAATCAAGAAAAGCGATGCAGGGAAAATGTAGGCTCCATAGTTCTCACACACTTGTGAGAGCAGAACATAATTGTAAGTGTCCAAAGAAATGCAAGTTAGATAAATAAATCAAACTGGACGTGCAAGAATTCAGTTAAGACCTTTTGGTCAGATAGATATTTAAAAATAATCAAGAGCTGAGTGATAAGCAATTTAACCAGGATGTTTAGCTACTACATGCTGGAAGTGAAGGCTGAAAGAGGAAAGCTGCAGAAAAAGGACCCATAACTACAAAACCACTTCCCGTAAAGATCTTTCCATATGCCTGTACACAGGTCAGGTATTTAACTCCATGCTAGTCTATTTCATGATAACACATTTCTCTCTTATCTTTGTATTATTTAATTCCTTCAGAGAAGGGAATTTTTTTTCATTATGTTTGCCCTTCACAAAAAGGTTTCACTTCTAACTAGACTTCAACAACTAGAGCAACATGAGATTTCCACAGCTGTTTCAGCTTTATCATCATTGCACTGAAGTTTCTGCATATTACAGTGGAGCATAAACTACTACAATCACATTAAAAATCTCTCCATTAAAGCCTTACTTAAATGGTTCAACAGTGACATGCACCCTTAAATGGTCTTAGCAGTGTCCTCTATCATTCTGTTGAATAACATCAGGTATTCGTATGGAGGGATGCTTGGCCAAGGGCCTACTGAAATACAGCTCTCAGAGAAGCCTGCAGAGCACTTCATATCATGAGCTTTAAGGGTTCAGACACTATTTGCTGGATTTGATGAGAATGCATCATAGAAACTGGTAGTGAATAGCCTGTGCCATTACAACACACACCTTACTGGACATAATGGCTGTAGAATATGGTACGATTGCACTCACCTTCATAAGATCTCTGGAGAGCATAGTAAACATGTAAAGCTGACCTCTATTTGTGCTAATGACCATCCTTTCCTCAGAGGGGCTGAAGCATATACATGTAATATCCTGTCTGCCTGCCTGTTTTGGCACACTGCTGAACAGGTCCTGAGGAAGCTGCACAAGAAGTACATCCCATGGGATATTCCAGGTTTCCATGTTTTAGTAGCACGCATGCACACACACACACAAACTTTTACTGTAATGCTACTGTAATAAGCATATACACAGCATCAGTAAGACAACTTGGATATTTAATAGTACATAACTACTGCAAGGCAGGGAGTAGGGGTCAAGATAACCTAACAGTTTCTATAGCATTACAGCTGAAAAAGTATCAGAGGCCATTTCAGGAGTAATCTTAAGTACTGTACGAAACAAAAATGGAAATGGTAGCAGAAAAACATTGAGAAAAAAAACCTAGCAAGTGGCAGAATGAAAACTGCCTGAAAACTGTGATCTCAGAATAACAGTTCTTTGCAGTGTATCATCCCGGTTGATAACAGTTTTATTACAGGCTCTTGTGCACAGGGAAGATTGGATCTTTTAGGCCTAGAGTACGAAGGCTTGACCAGGTCATCAGAGTTAAGTGTTCTTATCCAGAGATTGCAGTAAGTCAGTGCACACAGCTCACTACAGAACAGTTAGAAATCTTATTAGATTACTTAACAGTAAGAGTGCACAAGTCTCATGACAGCTATAACAAATATCTGAATCAGAAGCCCACCCCACCAAACAGGCCTCTGCTACATAACTGCTTGGAAAAGTTTTTTTCTCCCTACCCAGACTTCTCGACTCTCCTTGTAGACTTCCTTTTCCTTGGTCTTCTCAAACAGAAGAACCACTCCTGGGCTAGATGAACATGCAAAGCCTTTGGAATAAGCTGCAACTGTAGATATTTGAGGCAAATAATCCTGTTGTGAACCATCATCTTCAGAGGCCAGTCCGCAAGAGACATCAGAAGAACTGCAAGCAGGAAATGCATAGACTTAAGAATAAAGAAGGACAAAACAAACAAACAAAAAGTTTATCAGCAGCAATTGAAATATTATAACCTATTCATAAACTGGACAAGAAGGAAATAAGTGAATGGCCTGGAACTAATCTGCATGTGCAAGCATGAAACTCTTAGTAGTAGTATTTCACAAAGATTTACCTCTCATATTCTTCCGTTGTTGCATCTTCTTCTAGTTCCCTGGGTGGTTTTTTGTACTCTACACTTGTCTCCCAGTGCAGCTGTCCAGTTTTAAACAAGTTAAGTTTGCCTGTGTCAGTGCCACATATAATTTTCTCCTTGGACAGCCAGGTGTGGCACAAGTAGTTTTGCGGCTCTCCCTTTTGTAAATTAATCTGCTTCAAAGTTCCTTCACTGTACTTAAAAAGTTTAAAAAAGCCATTTCCAGTGATACAAACCTGTGCATTGTCTTGAGGACTAAAGCTCACCTATGGAACAAAAGAGATAAATTATTTTACACAACTATGTTCACAAATCAGCAAATATTACACCTGAAGACTTTCAATACCAGATACCGGAAAACAAACAAGGGAAGAAGGTTCATAGAAATATATAAGAACACAGAAGAGATGAAGAAATAACCATCGTAACTACATATTGCAGTTCTCCCCCTTTCAAAACTGTGTATATCAATTTTACATGATGCTACAAATACATTAGCTCTATTAAGCTAAAATGCTACCTGAATCACAATGCAATACTGGAGAAATTTGCCTCGGCCCTTCAGGATTAAACAACAAAAGTAAGGCCAAAATACATCTTTACTGCTGATTAGCAAGTTTTTCAGATAGCAAGCTTCCTGAAAACCGGGACCATTCATTCTTAAAGGCCAGGAATGAATTCTGTATTTCAGGCAAACCTTGCCCTTTATGTTTACTAATTCAAATAATTAGGTGTTTATTGGTGAAAACAGTGGAATGGTCATCTCAATACCCAACATGAAGGATAGGAGGGGTAGTTAGACCTCATTTTTCATGCTTAATGGGACTTTAGACAGCAGTTATCCTTACATTCTCTCTTTAGGAATTGAACTCATTAAAGCCTGTAGTTCACCCAACCTCTGCTGGTAGCTGTACTGCAGAAAAAAATGGCAGCTAGGGTACAACCAACCCATGTACTGAAAGCCTCTTACCTCCCTGCAAGAAAGATACTAAAAAGGGGCACCCAAAGCAGGACGCAGGAATTGTCTGAATGCCATCAGCCTGCTCCTAGCCACTCTTCCTGGGCTACTGCTCTGACCTGCACATAGAACAGACTGCAGGAAGGAATAGGAGTATGCAGAGAGCTTCCAATATGTGTGTTATGCCTACGGAGCACAGCCAATATATTTAATGAGTGTTTCTGCAGGGACATAAGGGACACATTGCATATGCACTGGCCAACTGGATCACAGAACAACCGGATCTATGGCTACATACCATAGATCTCATATGATGTATGAGAATCTCATGTGATATGGACATGAGAATGTCCATAATGGGTCAGAACAAAAGTTCATTCAGCCCAGTGTCCTGTTGCAGCTGATGCCAAGAAATGCCACAGAAACCGTGTATCATTTACAGTGTGGAGCCCTCTCCTCCCTCTCTTGCTCTGGATAGAAGCCATGTCGCCACAGGAAGATGTACCTGTCCACAATTCCTGCAGACTGAACTTAGGTGCTACCAGGCACCCAGTACTTGTTGAACTCTATTTGATCCCTTCATTCATCTTTTTGACACAGTGCAAGAGGGTCCCAAAGATCTAGTCACTTGCGAATCAAAATGTAAACATGAGCCCCGGAGATGCTGGCCCAGCTCAGTTCTGGAGGCAGGAGCGTGCACCCCCGCATCCTGGCAAGTCCGGGAGGAGCCGAACGAGCCCGGGCCTGGCACGGGGGGCGCGGAGCCCCCAAGGGCCGCGGCCGTTACCTGGCAGATGCCACCGCCCGGGGCCTCGACACGGGCCGCCGCCATCAGCCGCTGCTTCTCCCAGAGCCAGTAGGCGAGGTGCCCCTCGGGAGGGGCCACGGCGGCCGCCAGGTACTGGCAGTCGGGGGAGAAGGCCAGGGACACCGCCTCCCGCGCCGGCAGCTCGGCGGCGGCCAGCCTGCTCCGCCGCCGCGCCCGCTCCGACGACAGCTCGTACACCGTCAGGACCGGCTGCTCCGCCACCATCTCCGAGACGGCCAGGAACCGCCGGTCGGGGCTGATGGCCAGCGCATGCACGCCCCGGCTCTTCTCGGTGCCTGCGGAGAGGAGAGGGGTCAGGGCGGGCCGAGGGCGGACTGAGGGGGCCCGGGGCCGGGGTCGGTGCCACCTGGGATGAACTTGTGTTGTTTCTGCTCGAGGTGGAGCCAGAGGCAGCCCGCTCCCGCTGCGTGCAGCACGACCTGGTCCTCCACGAAGCAGACACCGCCGGCGACCCGCGGCCGGCAGCCGAAAACGGCCACGGGCTGCACTGCCGCCGCCGCCGCCATTTTGCTGCTGCCGCCGCCGCGGCCGTCGCCGTGGCAACCGCGGCTACCGCGGCCCCGGCTCTCCCGGAAGCGGCGGCGGGGGCGCGCGCACGCGGCCGGAAGCAGCAGCAGCGGCGGCGGCGGCAGCAGCATGGCGCGGCGAGGGTCCGTCTCCGACTCCGGCTCGGATTCCGACTCCGACTCCTCTCTCTCGGATTCGGAGGTGAGCGCAGACCCGCCGTGAGGGGGCTGGGGCGCGGGCCCGGCGGTGAGGCCTCCCCCGGCAGCTGCGGGGCAGGGCCGCCCGCTGCCCCCCCACCGCGGCCGGCGGCGCGGCCTGACCGTCCCCTCTCCGCAGCTCCAGGAGGCCTTCTCGAGGGGCGCGCTGAAGCCGGGGCTCAACGTGGTGCTGGAGGAGCGGCCGAAGCGGCGCAACGACACGGTGAGCGCGGCCTTCCTAGGGCGGGGCGGAAGCCCTAGGACGGAGCCCGCGGCCCTCAGCCCCGGAGCGGGGCAGAGGAGCCCCCGCTGGGGCCGGGGCCGCGGG
>JAAGAY010136884.1:0-13245 GCA_011801015.1 Ardeotis arabs | reverse complement strand
CCTGAGGATAACTGGTCTGACCTTTAAAGACAGACGTAAAGAAGGCATTCAGAACCTCCGCCTTTTCCTTATCCTCAGTGGTCACATTCCCAGCCTCATCCAGCAAAGAGTGCGCAGCAAATGCGCCCTTGTGGCCCAGAAAGCCAACTGCATCCTGGGCTGCATCAAGACGAGTGTGGCCAGCAGGTCAAGGGAGGTGATTCTGTCCCTCTACTCCACTCTGGTGAGACCCCACCAGAGTGTTGGAGTACTTTATCTAGCTCTGAAGCCCCCAACATAAGGATGTGGACCCATTGGAAAAGATTCAGAGGAGGGCCATGAAGATAAGAGGGCTTGAGCACCTCTCCTATGAGCACAGGCTGAGACAGTTGGGGCTGTCCAGCCTGGAGAAGAGAAAGCTCTGGGGAGACCTTATAGCCGCCTTCCAGTACCTAAAGGGGGCCTCCAGGAAAGGCAGGGAAAAACTGTTTAGCAGGGCCTGTTGTGATAGGATGAGGGGTAATGGTTTTAAAATAGAGGGAGGTAGTTTTAGATTAGATATTAGGAAATTTTTTTTTTTACAGTAAGGGTTGTGGAACACTAGAGCAGGTTTCCCAGAGAGATGGTAGATGCCCCATCCCTGGAAACATCCAAGGCCAGGTTGGATGAGGCTCTGAGCAACCTGATCTAGTCGGGGATGTCCCTGCTCATTGCAGAGGGGTATGATTAGGTGACCTTTAAAGGTCCCTTCCAACCCTAACTATTCTAAGCCACGGTAATGTGGTACAGATCCATCCAAGAAATGCCGTAGGAGCAGCAAAGGACAGAGAGAAATCTACCCATAACTTGAGTCAAAGATCCATCCAAGACACACAACTGGAAATAGGTTTAGAGACAAGACTCTCTATAATATGGGTCTATATACCAAGCAAGAAAACTGATCACTAAGTCAGAACAACAAGAGACAAGGCTGAGTCTTGGTACCTAAGCCTGAGGTACAGGGCCCACAGACAGAAAGTGTGGGTGGAGAGCCCAAGTGAAGCTGATTGTGGCCAATAAATAGACCCCTATAAGACAAGGAGGCCCTGAGGACGTGAGTAAGGGCTCATCACTGAGCTCAGAAAAGACTGTAGAAAATGACTGATAGTCACTGTTGCAAAGAAAACTGAATTTATCTCAGCCCTAAAGGGGACCTTTGTTTTAGATAAAGGGTTGTATTAGTTGGATGGATGAACAGGTTTTGTAAGTGTACCTGAGTTAACCAAAACAGTCTAACTGTCTTCTCAAGTCAGTCAGACTAGCAGGAGAGAGGAAGGATGTTATACATATCTCAGCCCAGAACAGTATAAAAACTGAACAGTCAACAACAAAAAAAATCTTTGAATACAGTAACAGGCTTGACTTGGTTTCAATCTGTGTATTTCTTCTTGGAGATTTGGGATACCCAAAATAGTGATTGTGAACATATTCTGGAGATCAGAAATGGCTTTTTTTTTGTCAGTTGAGGCTGGGGGTGGCTACTGTGTGATTTTCAAACTTTAGCTGGGAACTGGGGAGGAGGAAGAAGACAGTAATAAGAAAAGGAGAAAGAAATACTCAATATGACATACTCTTCAGGATTTTGACCTTTACATTATCTTCATCACTAGCATTCTGGTTGAGGATGATTGATGTCTCCCTTAGAACCCAAAGCAACACTCACTATGAGTGATCTTTAAAAGAGATCCATCTTTTCCATACTCTCCTCTTTCTGTTACATAGCTGAAAATAGCAACAGGAACTAAGGTCAATATTTCCTACCCCAGGCTGAAGACGACCATCTCTCTCAGACTCCCCTGGCATGTTCTGTGCTTCTGCCCTCTAACCATTTTGATGTCCCTCTGCTGGACACTACTCCAGTCTGCTCATATCTTTGTTGTACTGGGAACATCAGAACTGGACATGATACTCCAGATATGATCTCATCAGTACTTAATAAATGGGAAGAAATACAGCCCATGGTTGTCCTTTTCTACCACAAGGACTTACGGCTGATTTGTGTTGTCCTAATTTATTGTCTATCTTCAATTCTTTCCTGTAAACTTGCTCTCTGGGCAGACAGTGGAAATCTGTATCATTGCATGGGATTGCTTGATATGAAATGCAGAACTTTTCACTTGACTTTTTTGCGCTTCATGACTATCTGTCTACCCATTGAGTAGCTTACTGAAGTCTTTCTGAGCAGCAGCCCTTCCTGCCAACATCCCCTCCAGCTGCCAAATGGATATGAACCACACATGACAACTTTTTTTCCAGCTGTCCACTCATTCATCACTTATTTTGTTAAATACTTACACAAGCTGTATCTCACCAAATTGGCTATAGCATGCTATGAGAGACTATGTCGAAAGTCTTGATAAACCTAAAATAAACATCTTCGCTTATTTACATAGTTTTGGATAAGAACTAGCAGAAAGGTTTATAAATTCATCTAGGTTAATGAGAATTAAATTATGGCAGTTTATGATTGTTTTCCAACATACCAGATGTATTTCATTTTGGATTAGATTTTGTAAAAAAATTTGTGACCTGAATCTGTATTTAAACTTAGTCCTTTATGGGACATAATCTATAAATGTATACATTCATATCCACAATCAAAATAATCTGATAAAGATATTTCTACTCCTGAACAATGCCTGTTTCAAGCAAAATCTTAGTCATTCAAAGATTGGATTTAGTGTTTTACTTCAAATTTCTTTATATTTTTGTGTTACAAAAGCTAGTGACTGAAGTGGCTGCGTCCAGTTCTGGAGCCCCCAACATAAGAAGGACGTGGATCAGTTGGAGAGGGTCCAGAGAAGGGCCAAGAAGATGATAAGAGGGCTGGAGCACCTCTCCTATGAGGACAGGCTGAGAGAGTTGGGGCTGTTCAGCCTGGAGAAGAGGAGGCTCCAGGAAGACCTTATAGCCACCTTCCAGTACCTCAAGGGGGCCTACAGAAAAGATGGGGAGAGACACTTCAGTAGGGCCTGTTCTGACAGGACTAGGGGAAATGGTTTCAGAATAGAAGGATGTAGATTTAGATTAGATATTAGGAAAAAATTTTTTACACTGAGGGTGGTAGAACACTGGAACAGGTTGCCCAGAGAGGTGGTGGATGCCCCATCCCTGGAAACGTTCAAGGCCAGGTTGGGTGAGGCTCTGAGCAGCCTGATGTAGTTGGAGATGTCCCTGCTCCTTGCAGGGGGGTTGGACTAGTTGACCTTTGAAGGTCCCTTCCAACTCTAACCATTCTATGATTCTATAAGTGCCCTCATATTATACAAGCTACGCATTAATTATGTGTACATTATAGAGAAATTTATGAGTTAATTATAACATCAGACATGATGTTTCTTCAACTGAACCTCTATAAGTTGACTTTTTTCACTTTATAAAAGGACTGTCTGCAACACAATAAACGAGAATCCTATTTTTGAAGAACTTAATGTAATTCAATACTAACCATTCTGAGGGCCAAAAAAATTCACCTCTCCCTCAATAAAAATAGAAGTACTGGCAAACTTGGCAGCGTTTTAAGTGGATTGAATTCTAATACTCCTTATATGATGGTCAGTGTTGCTCCCTATGAAAAGGAAAGAACTTTGAGTTTGATACATTTGTTTCTGAACAGCTTTCTGTACATTTCAATAACATATTTGGAAAGATATTATTGCATTTCATCCACTTCATTGTAGCCAATAAAACTGGAAAATAATACGAGATAAGCTACCCAGTAAGCTATAAAGAGATCTTTTTCAAAACTTTTATATGATCTTTTTCTTTTTCTAGGCTGTAGAGTGAAAAGTATCTCTGCACAGTTCAGTTGGTGCTTGGATCAAAACGGTTTAGCCTAAGGGACTATTTTTTCTCGCCTTTTGTATTTGTTTACCCCTATGATATTTGATAGTAGAAAGGTATTAAAACATACCATACACAGTGAATGAGAATGATTCACTGAGTAAAGAAACACACACTCTTCTGACACACTATTAAATTGAAGTGGCTAGTTTCCTGCACAGACACACACACACTTATGCTATATGTACAGATTCAATCTCTTCTTCAGCTAGTAAAGTAAAACCTTTCCTTGACTTTTTTTTTTATTTTGAGAAAAGCTTTCTTTTTTTTCTCTAGGTCTACAAAGTTATCAGTTAGACAGGCAAGTATAAATAAGACAAAGTTTATACTTTCTTTTTTGTATAAAGGACATCTTGTTATGAATTAACAGTGTTCTAATCTATAGCTGCAAAAGTAAACCAAATAATTGTTTCTAATTGACATACAGAAATATATAAAGGAAAGGAGTTACTTGTAATATATTTTTATAGTATTTCAATATGTGTCTACTAAGATAATTTAGCTAAGCAAAACAAAATACATTATGTGTAACGTTAACTGGACTCCTTTGGAAGCAAGGTACTATATATAGTATATAGTACTATAAACGTATATATTTATCAGACATTAAAATGGTTAAAAGTTACTAAGGCATATCTTTTCCTTTTGATATATCTACTAGAAAGATGTAAGGACATGATGTATTCCTTTAATCCAAAATCTGTCAAAATAAGGGGGATTTAAAACACTGAATTATTTCTCTTACACAGGTGAAATCCATCCATTTGGCATCTGAAAGTGGTTAATAACTGGAGAAGAAGCTGGAAGTATTCCTTCCCTCTACCACTCCCTGGAGGCACTTGGTGCAGATGAACAAGCAGAATAAATGAATGTCAGAGTATGTCTTAGAACAGGTGAAACATTCTCTAGAGTTAGGTCAAAATTAGCTTGAACTTTCACTCTATATGTTTGAAAATGCATTTTAAGAAGAGATGAAAAATGCAATTGCAAGTATGGGGAATGACACACCAAGAGGCATGATGCTCAGGCTTCTTCCAGTTCTGTTCTGTAATAGTTGTATTGCCTGCAGACTTGAAGAGCCACTGTCTGCATCTTTTCAAGGTAACCAGATCAGGCTTCTCACACAGCTGACATAGGGGAATTTAGCAACAAATGGATATAAATTCCAGATTAAGTCTAAGTCTTTTAACATATATTTCAGGACATGTCTGGGTCTGAATTGTTTTCTTTCCTTTATTTTCCTTTTTTTTTTTTTTCCTCCTGATCTAGTTTTTAATTTTATTATGCTTTTATTTCCAGAGTTTGAATGTTAGGTAAAACAGAAACATAAAAGATAAAAAAAAAATGTTGTTACCATTTTTTTTTTCTTGAAATGAATCATTGCCATTTAAAAATGAAGCAATTAGTCACAATTGCACTGAATGGTCAATAATCATTCATTCCTTCACTTACTCTTAAGGAGTAACAATCTCCCATTGAAATTAATGACTAAGCTGCTACTGTTTTCAATGAAAATAGTATTGCATGTTTTTAGCATCTGGGGTGTCATATATCTATTGAAAATGCCAAGGAAAAAAAGATATGTCAATCAAAAACCAAAAATCTACTGACAAAAAAAACTTCCAAAAGTATACTGGACATCTATCAATTAAAAAAATATCTCTGTATTACCATCTTTATTCTGTCTTACTCTGATACATTTCTTCCCATTTCCTTTGATAAGTTTCTGCTGATTAAGTAAAGAGATTGGTATTAAATGACTGTTTTTCTTCCCCAAAGTAATAAAACTCTTGTATTTCATTTTTTTTTTAAGTCTGTAAATTCTGTGAATTTTGTGATATGAAAACTTATTTAGGAAGAACTGAATTCTACATTAAAATATTTTAGCATAATAGATTTCTGTATACATCAAAACTTTTAATAAAATATTTCAAAGATCAATAGGAAATAAGAGACTTGCAAAAGACAGCCAGACATTTTATTTTCTTGCCTTACAGCTAAGTCATCATTGTTTTACAAAAGTAGGATCATAGATATTATTTATTAAATAACAGCTATTTAATCTAGTAGTTCAAATTAAGCAATAATTAAGCTTGACAGAAGCATAAACATAGTAAATGTTCTATCTTAGTCATTTACTTGAAGGAATGTTCAGTATAAGTTTTTCACTACAGAGTTTCAGTATGCTTACTAAACAATTACAAAAGACAAATAATGAATATGAAAATGCAGCAAATAATCTATTTTATGTATCTCAGGAATGTTAAAATATTTCCTTTTATGATGCCTAATTTTTATGTTGCTAAATAATTCAGTCATGTATTTAGTCAGAAAACTACTCTGATACTTTAGCAAACATCAGATCAAATAATTTACTTCCAATTTCTTCTATCACTGGGCAGTGTATATTACAAAGAAAAGTTCATATAAGTAGAGTCAGTATGTACAGATGTGCTCCAAAGAAGTAATGTAAATGTGTTTCTTCTTCCAAATAATTACAAATTACTCTATTTTCCACATGTAAAGCTGCTTTCAAAATGTCATATTGATTTAAAAAAAAATTATGAAAGATGCATGCTTTTATTAAGAAAAAGAGTGCACATCTAGAATATGTAGCTGAAATGTAAGAATCCAAGTATTAAGAGGAATAAGAACAGAAGATGTTTCTGAGAAATGAAAGATACATATGAGTTCTAGTAACACTCTCCTAGTTGAATGTAATGGTGGTCATTTCCTCCACAGCATTTTAATCATATACTATTATTTATGAACAACTATAGCAATAGTGTTCTGTCAGGCAGTTGTATTTTCCATTACTGCAGTCTCTCCTGGACATTTTATGATCATCTGTGAAATCAGCTGTGTCTGAAAGAAAGCTATCTGCAGTAAATTTATTTATTGAAAAGTGGTGGCGAGACTTTCTATAAGAAAAGAAGGATGAGAACATAAAAGGGATCAATTTAGTGAAAAAAAAAAAAAAACCACCACCAGCCAGTTCCAGGCTTGTTGCTGTTTTTAAATGTAAAAATCAAATCCTTTTTTCAACAAATGGGCTAAAAAAACCCCAAAGCTTTCAGATTTTCAAGATGTTGCCACTGACTTGTTTGGCTGGCTTGTTCTTATGCAATGGAAGGTAACCTGCAGTTACACAGATGAAAGAATACATGGTATGTTTATTCACAATTTAGAAGATCTAGACTCCTTCAGGACTACGTATGGAGAAGACAACCACCTGTATTTCCTATGTCAGCCCATTTTGATGTACAAAATAAAAGACAAGATGGCATTTCAAACCACTTTTTTTTTCTCTCTACATCATTATTTTACTAATACATTTCTGAATATTTCCACAGTTTCATTGTGATAAAGTTCAGTTATACACAGTTCTATGTAATTCTACATAATTTCTTAAAAGGTAATTTTACTTGACCTATTTTTTTCTTGTGTTTGTAATCTCATAGGAAATCCAGATGACTTCAGTAGAAGTACAGTTCAACCTGCCAGCCTTACTACTTTCATTTTGAGTGCTATATAAATTAACATGGACTAGAGCTCTAGGCAAGATGAGTAAGTTAGGATTTCTTTTTCACTATTGTCCTTTTTCACTGATGGAGAATAAAATACACTTCAAATACTCAGGAAATTAATTTCTTCAGCATGTCTGTAAAACTCTATAAGGATGGTGATTCCACAATTTTTTTTTTCATTTTTTCTCTTCCTATGGTTAGTTATGCTTAGTGTAGCAATTTTTACTTCCTAGTACTTGATCTAAATAATATTTGGGAAAAATTAAGCCAATTAACTTTTGTTATATCTCAAGTGAATCATGCATGCTCTAGCATTTACACTAGGATATGATAAAAAGACTTACATAGTAAGACAAATTATATCCAAAATGTTATAAATGTAAATTATTTTTCTATCTAGAATTTTTTTTTTATTTTAAAATTAATAGTTTTAAGAAGCTACAATTATAATAACAGTATAAATAAAACTAGTGTTCAAACATCACCAATCTTTCATAAATATTTTGAACAACACTATTAACAGCCTATGGATTTGGAGCTGAGGTTTGTGGAGTATCACCAAGACTGTGGTATTAATGGAACATGTCTACAATGGAATGTACAGAGTTATAGAATAAAATATCCAAATTAATTATTTACTTTCAAATATATATATCAAGCTGAAACAATCCTATATGTGGACACATTGATTCAAAATTGAGTTCTCAAGTTTAAAGCACGTTCTAAAAGTGTATGTCCACATAGATGCCTGAATGAAACTTACTATAATTTCTTAAAAAAATGTGGTTGGATGCTGTTGTCCAGTTTTTGCTATGTAACAAAGCCCTAAATCAGTATTGAGATTTTACTCCTGTAAAACCTGAAGTCTACAGAGGTGCATATATACTTATATGTGTCTGTATATATCTACATATATATACATATTTTATATAAATTCATGCATATATATATTTTTTTGAACTTATCTACATACATTTTCATACAACTCCAACACATTACAATGTTTTGACAGTGTCCATCAAGCTAATTAAATAACTTCCAGAACATCTGAAATTCACAACTTACTTGAGAAGAAATTAAAATAGATACATACTAGAGAGAAATATAAGAAGAATTAATATAAAAATGAGATGCTGGTATTAGTATTTCCTGGTTTTACAGCAAGTAATTTAGTTGTGGACAAGCAAAAAAACCCATGAAAGAATGAAACTAAACTAATTTCTCCCATGTCCCACTTCAGTTCCTGAAACTGGAAGCATACATTATTTATCTAATTCTTCCTTGGGAGTTCTTTATTTATGTATTCCTTTTTTTTTAATTTATTTTTTAAAGCTATTTTAAAAGTTTTTGCATGTGTATTTGCTTTTTATTTTCATTTTTCTGAAGTTTGTTTTCTTCTGCTTTTCTCAGGCATTTCATTCTCTTTTCAAGTTATAACCTGTCTCCCACCAAGTTGTAACCTGCCACTACTGTATCACCACCAAACATTTGTCTTTAAAATCTGTTTTTATTAAACACTTGCATAGGACTGAGGTCTTTGAACTGCCATAGAAAATGGTTCAAAGGATTATATATGAAAGAGAGACCAATCTTTATGTGACAAGCTAGGACAGAAATGCTCATCATTTAAAGATAGATTGCACCAGAGAGATTGAAATATAGATGACAAATCATATACACAGAAAATGGTCCCTCACTACCCCCCCACAAGTAAACAAAAGTCCTTAAAATATTGATTTCTTTTTTGTTGGTTTTTTTTTGTTGGTTTTTTTTTTTGTTTTTTGGTTTTTGGTTTTTTTTGACAGGGTCAGCACTTTGTCTGTGACCTGAGAAATTAGTTTGACAAGGCATTTGTGTTTTCATATGCCAGATGATGTTGTTAAGGGGACGTTGCATGCTATTTCTGTCTTGGTTTATGCATTTTTTTCTATCTTTTATTAAAACATGTCTATCTTTAAAATTGATAATATACAGTTAATAAAAGTATGTACAAAAAACTTATATTGGGATAGGAGTAGAATAATCATTAACAAATGAGAAATATTTATTCTCTCTGCAAAACAAAATTACACTTCTCTATGAAGGGTTTTTCTATTGCAAGTGCATACCATGTGGCTGTCAGGACCAATGCTTGGGTAGGATATACAGCGTTCCTGTTCTGAAGGGACTGAATGTTAACATTACTGTTTTCTGTACTGATGCTAAACATGTACCTGGTGACAACTGCAGACAACACCACCTTGCTCCAGCGAGGTAATACCCTGCAAGCACTCCACAGTCACCCAGGACACTCCTGGCTCAACTCTGACTTCAGTTTAGAAGGAGGAAAAGACAGCATACAGAAAATTTAATCTGTTCATCTACAAAATTTATTTTTGGCTTATTTAATGTTTCAACACTCTAATACTCCAAATTACATCATTAAATAGAAAAGTCTTACTTATAATTTTCGTTACAATTCTACACTAAAGATCCTTCCTAGTATTGACAGGTAGTGAAAGAGTGGAGATAAACTCAGAGGTGCTCATCAGAAGGATGAGGGGCAAAACCCACGGTTTGAACACAGATTCTGATCAGATGCTAGGGGGGAAAAAAAAAAAAAACAACCCAAAAACCCCGCAAGGAGAATGATTGAACACAGGCTGCCCAGCAAGGCTGTGGAATCCACAGCCTTGGAGATATTCAGAACTTGAGTCTTCAAGGTTCTAAGCAACCTGACCTAAGTTATTCCCACTTTGAGTGGTGGGTTTGCCAAGATGACTTTTAGTAGTCTTTTACAACAGAGCTTATTCATCATGCCATAGCATCTGAATACAAAAATTCATGCATTTCAATGGTAAGATGTACATTTTATACATCTTTACTTATATTTTAAAACATCAGATACTCTAGAGAAGTGATAATAAGACAGAAGACATTTTATACTCAGAGATCTTTATGACAAAATAATTTCTTTCAATCAATAGAACTGATGTGTTTATTTCACAGTCCCACTTTCTGGACATAGACCTCTATCTGTCCTAAGTGCACCTTCTGAACAATAATTTAAATCAGCCTAAACCTAACATTTAATAATATATATAATGTTAAGAAAGTTTTGCTCTCTATTGAAATAATTACACATTTAATCCCAGTAGTAGAAACTACCTGGGGTGATAAATTCATTCACATTAGAAAGTCTGGAAGTCTTTAAATCTAAGATTAAACTTCACAAAATTTTTTGGGGTCACCCATAATGAAAATACATTTCTGAGTCCTGGTGGCTTTGGAAAGCCTTAGAATATAGGAAATAAGAAACACTGACTTGTTTAAAATAATTATTTCTGAGATTTTATAGTGCTATACTGATAAATATTTAAGGGTTATGAAAGGGAAAGAAAGATAGTAAGATATGATCTACATATTTAGACAATTATTCTTTGTGCCTTTGTAGGGAAGATGAATACAGAGATAATAATATTAGAAGAAGAAAATAAGAAGTCCATTTATTGAAATTCAGTTATTTGAAATTTGATTTGTAAAGACATCATAAAATCACTGCATTTCACTTTCAGGAGATGCTTTTTTTTTTTTGTTAGGGACTGAATTTTCCAGGTGTTTAAATAACAACCAACATAGTATTAACTGTCTTATTACATTAAGAGATTAAAATAAAATAAAAATTTTTCCTTCAGAAGTGTGAGAGCCCCCTAGGGAAGAGTTAATGCACTTTCTTCAGTTTTGTCAGCAGAGACTCTTGATATGGAAGAAACAGAGCAACAGATCTTGTACCTCTCATGAGCTCTATGTACATCTCCACAACACTAGATAGTGGTATAATGTAGATAGAGTGATGTAAGAGAGATACCTGGATATGAAAATTCCATTATGTCCTTTAAAAGGACTATTGCATTTAATTTTCTACTTTATTATGAGTTCTTTATCTTAATTATCCAGAATATTTCACCTACAAATATTTTTGTCTGTTTGGTCTTATAAGATCACAGATGAACTTGTGTAACAATACTGTCATAGAAAACCAAATAAATAATATTATCTTGTTTCCATTTATCTTCTCATTTATCAATAATTTCAAGCAATTGTAATAATTCAGAGTAATGGAATTTTCTATACTTACTTGTGTTATTTGTGATAGAACCCTAAATGTTGTAGGCTGAGGAGTCTAGATAATGTTATAGCATGTATATAACTGAAATTATTATCTTCACTTGATAAGTCTAGAAATTACATTTTTTTTATGCTAGTTCATATGACTCAAATGACAAATTATGATTCTTCCTTTTTAATTGGACAAAATTTATTTAACAAAAAATCTGACAGTTTTGACATCACATTACTTTATTTGTTTGTGTACAATGAGTTACTTCCTCCTTCCCCTTCATTTTATTAAATCTGAATAAGTTACTGAACACAAATTCATTTAGGGAGTTGCCACATGACAGTCATGGTAACCTCTTCAAGTGATGTATATACCACAGACATTAGATTAAATAAATAACTCTTGTTTTCTATGTCTCCAGTCACCATCAGGCACAGGCAATACCATTGGTACCATATTGCCATCTCTTGTTGAATATTGAATGAGAATATTTTTTAAAGAATGTTAACCACATTTCTCTACCTCGTTTCCATAGGACCTGGACATAAAACTTCAGAAATCATCTTGATGCCCAATTGCCAGGACTTTTGGAGACTGCCAGTTGTTTCATTTGTCTCATTGGACTTAAGTAGACATATAAAATGAATTTTTTTGTTTTACAGAAATTAAAGAAATTCATAGGATCCTTATGTGTCCATTCAAGAATACTGTTGCTACCTAATAATTTGCAATGTCCCTAGGTGCTTCCATATTACCTAGATTATGTCCCAGATTTTATCCAGAACATTGTTATATTTTTTTTCATCAGATGAAGCTTTTACACCTGCTTAAAAGTACACCCTGGGTGCAGCAGTCAAGGACCCTGGGTGCAGCAGTCAAGGCCCCTGGGTGCAGCAGTCAAGGGCTCGGGGGCACAGGTGGTGTTCTCCTCAATCCTCCCGGTCGAAGGGCAGGGGCCTGAAAGGGCCAGACGTGTCAAGCAGGTCAACACGTGGCTCAGCGAGTGGTGCCACAGCCAGGGCTTTGGGTATCTCGACCACGGGGCGTGCTTTGAGAAGCCCGGGCTGCTTGGGGTGGATGGCGTGCACCTAACCGAGACGGGGAAGAGGGTCCTTGGCCAGAGGCTTGCCAGCCTTGTCCGGAGGGCTTTAAACTAGTGTCGCTGGGGGAGGGGGAGCACAGTTCAGCCCACGGCTGTCAGCATGGCGCCAGTGCCAGCACCAAGTGCCCAGAAGCTGGGGAAGGATCGCAGGTGAGTCCAAATGAACTTAAACTGCAGTACAAAAGAACACCTGTCGCTCCAGCCAACAAGTCAGCCTTGCTCGGGGCCCAGCTGAGGTGTCTATACACCAATGCACGCAGCATGGGGAACAAACAGGAAGAACTGGAGATGCGTGCACACGAGCAGGGCTACGACCTTGTTGGCATCACGGAGACGTGGTGGGACGACTCCTACGACTGGAGCGTCAACATAGAGGGGTACAGGCTTTTTAGAAAGGATAGGAAGGGGAGACGAGGAGGGGGTGTCGCTCTCTACGTCAGCAACCGGCTGGAGTGTGTGGAGCTCCGCCTGGGGATGGAGGAGGAGCTGACAGAGAGCTTGTGGGTTAAGATCAGAGGACGGGGACGGACAGGGGACGTTACGGTGGGGGTCTGTTACAGGCTGCCGGGCCAGGAAGACAGAGCAGACGAAGCGCAGTATAGCCAGATAGGAGCAGCGTCGCGGTCACAAGCCCTGGTCCTCATGGGGGACTTCAA
>JAAGAY010136883.1:0-25582 GCA_011801015.1 Ardeotis arabs | reverse complement strand
ATTGCATGACCTTTTTGACAAGGTTTAAGTCATATAAAGTTATATTACAATAAAACCAATTTCTAAGCAGAATATTGGTTCATAGTGACTTACAGAAGCCTTCAGGACATGATTTGCTCAATAAAGAAAAGGAAGTTAGTATCTGTTATTTATGCGGCTACAGTCACGTTTGGTTGAACAAATTCAGAGTTTCAGTTCCCTCTACTAATATTTCAAATAAGCCTACAAATGATGTTATTAAAGTGCTTTTGTCATTGCTGGATATTAGGTGAAAATGGTTGAAGCTTATCTACCCACAAAAGCAAACTAGTAACAACTTGCTTTTCTACAATAATAGCTTTTTATTATTGTTTCCTGTCTCAGGTTAGAGATTAGTCAATACCTAACACCTCGCCATCAGGCATGCCCACCTTCAGATTTTTAGAGGCACAGCAAGAGAGGAAATCTCTACACCAGTTTCCTAAGAGATATCCTTCAATGCAGTAAACTAAGCCAAAAGTCCTGATGCCAAACTGCTTCAATTATAGAAACACTGCCCTGTATCATGTGCAGGTCTAGCCCTTTCCTGTTAAGTAACACAAATGGGCAAAGAGTGCATTGCACATCACGCAAGGGCGATTTCTCTCAGAAAGTAAAATGGAAAGATGCAAGCTCCTACTATTGTTGCTACTCAATGTGACAGAGTGCTTTATACCAGCTCACACATCTGTGCTTGGCTAAAACCCTAAGCAGAAATAATTAGCAAGAGCAGCACTTACAGGCTGGAGAAACCTAGACTGCAAATACAACTGATAGAAGTTCAAACATTCAGCAGACCTTCTTTCATTAACATTCAATAAATATTTTAACCTGATCTTTTACCCCAGCTAGAAAGACACAGTTTAGTTCTATCTTCTCCCATATTTCTAATATGTGAAAATCTAAATTCAGGTAAACTAAGCAGCAATTATTCTCTTCTAAGATCTTACCGGTGGAGGTCTGCTGGAAAACCTTGAAAATCCTGCTGCCTTCTAGAACACAATAAGTGAGGCTTTTCTTTACAGGGTCTGAGTCCTTACCAAAGCCATAAAGGAGACACAAATCAAGTTAACGCATCTTTTGCTGCAGTATCACATGCTACTGTTTTCTGCATGTTTTCTCTACAATGACTGATACATTTGACCCATCCTCGCTATACTGTGGGACACAGAGATACACGCACATATATGGATGTATATATTTGGATGTGGTATATTTGGTACAGAAAAAGAAAATAAAATACATATAAACTTTTTAAGTGAGAGAAGATAGGTGTGGTCTTTGAGATGTGTGATTTAAATTTCTTGCTGTGTCACAGATTTTAATTTGACCTGGAGTCATTCAAACAGGAAGCTTGTTCATCTACTTCCTATTTGTAAGTAACTACGTACCCCACAGGGGATAGTAGAAATAAATTTTCCAAAAGTATTTTGATGAAAGTCATATGAGGATCTTGGGTGGCCAGATCAGCAGTAAAGCATAATGCTAAGAAAGGCCAGAAAACACCACCAGAAAATTGATTCCTTGCATGCCAGGAGTTACCTGTTCCGAGGTGCAACTTTTACTCTGTCAACAGAACTCATATGGAAGAAATAATTTTGCCTAGAAATAAGCAATATTCCCACACAGGATAACAACAAATATGCAACATTTCTATCAAAATTACGTACATCATGGTTTCTCAGAGTCTAGTTTAACCACCAATTTCTTAATTCAAGCCTTTAGTTGAACACATAGGAGTGGCTAAATATTTTAAGGATATGCTGGTTAATAATACACAAACTCCATATACGACCAGCATTATGAGACAATCCCAAATCCCTTTCGTGTTTAGGATACAACATTACAAAAGATAATCCAGTATTTGCCCTCCTTTCTTTAAGGCCCAACACATTTTTATGTGTAACCTTGCTGCAGAGAGGCGAAAGTGATTTCAACAGTGCCTGCTGTACTTTAAAACTTTGCAATATTGTATCATCACACAATTTTGGAGACTTATATCCAAGTTAGCAAAATATAGCCATATAAATACCAGGATTTACATTTATCATTAAATCCATTTTACTAAACAGATAACTACTAGTACTATATATGGTGCTCCAAGCTTAAGATGTCAACTAATTTGATTTATTCTTCTCTTCATTGCCCTTATATCTTGCTTAGTAAGATATTTTATTCAGATACTCCAGAGGTAACAAAGGCAAAAGCTTTTCTGATGTATGTTGTAGAAGCTTTATTTATTTATTTAATCTGTATAAGGTAAGGGGTCATTTCCTTCTGAAAAGAATAAAATACAGCTGATACTGTTTTAAATCATATCATGTAATCCTATTCTTGTCCAAGCAACAGATTTGCAGATAACAGCAGCAATCTTCCTAAAGTGTAAAAAACCAGTGACCCTTCTGGAATCACAAAGTGACACAAAGAGGTGTCATTTGCAAACCAAAAGAGCTATTAATATACAAAACACTAGTACAGATTTTTTGAATGTATAAGGAGTAAGGAAAAACAAGCAGAGGTTGCAGTTCTAGCTCTAACATCGCTCTTTTGTGTCTAGCAAATACAGCACATTTTATTGCATTCATTCATTTCTATTTTGGACTTTTACTGACTAAAGAAGAGGAGAGAAAGTACTTGGCAGGAAAATGCTGCTATTCAAACTCTGAAGGAATGTTCTTTTTTCTTCATTTTTGTCCAAGAAGAGAACTTGAACATTCATGCATTTGCTTAGACTATATATATTCATGTAATGTATTCATATGCACCAGCAACAGACCCCACAGGAAAATTGCCTGGATAAAGAAATACAATCTGTAAGATCATCTTGCATTTAAAAGCTCACAAAATATCTAGACGTAAAAGGCATAGATTACTGTAATTTCCTCATTTATTTAGTTTGGGAACTTTACATTAGGTGCTAATGTGAGAAGGGAGAAGTGAAGACTCTTATTTGATTTTTTCATTATGGAATTTGAAATTGCATGCATTAAAAAAACAAACGCCCTTTAGGTCCAGCACTGAGAATCCTTAAGACCTGGGGCTATCACAGAACCCCAAGGCATACATGTTCAATGTTTAATAAATTTCTAAAATACAGTAATTAACATGTTGATTTTCAAATGCAAACGATGCTGTCTTTCAATATACTTAAAAAAAAAAAAGTCTAAAATGCCTAGGAACACTCTAGATTTTTCCTTCGTGCTGATATATTCTCAATTTTCTGCTGTTGTTTCAACAAAGAATTAGTAACACAATGCTTACAACATTTTAACTGGGAGCCTTCTACTTCAGGAGGTAATACATTTTTGGACACAAGATATTAAGACCAACAGAAATAGTAAGAATGCTATGAGAGCAACCACTTACATGGATTTTTAGTCCCTGTATTATAATTACGACATAATTGTTTTCTATTAATTAGATACTATGTATTTGTAGATGAAAAATGAATTCTCCCATTCAATACATTGCAACAGAAATAAAATAGGAAAGTATGTTAATACTTCAGTCCATACAAGCCCTTTATTTGAGTAAGTTTATCATTATAACTGAGATACAAGTCAAAATCTGGAACCGCTTATGGTCAAAAACTGTGACCTTTGTTACCTTTTCTATTGCATGTCAGAACTGCTAACTTGCATTTTATTTCAAACGGCCTCAGTAGCATTCAGAACGAGTTCTGTGAAGCAACAGCCAGAAACTTAATTGCATTTAGTAACTTCAATCACAATTATAAACCAAGTCAAATCCTGGAAAGTGTTGAAATCTACCTAAAAATATTTCCTTGTAGCTTTCATTTCGCTCAGTACTTTTCAAGATCTAGCTGGATTACAGAATTTCCTTAAGATGCAGCGTGCATTTTCTGAATGCCTGTGCACAAGTTGTATCTTGCTTTTTATTTGCATTTTTCTATTGAACACTATTTCTTCAGAAAAGTTAAGGCAACACATAGAAAAAGAGTCCATACTATACTTTTTCAAATGCCTTTCTTACATAGCAGCTATGTAGCACAGCACCTTTTCATGTGTTATCCTATACCAAATATGTACCATACAGATTTTTTAATTTTTATATTTTACTTTTTAAAATTTCTCCTTAAAATATATTTGTAACATGATAACAGTGAATGGTATTTGAAAAATACAGATTTTATTTTAAAAATGTGTTTTGACAGTTACTCAGGGTTTTTTTTCTAGAATCTTTTAAGATATAAATAAGTCTTCCAGCATTTGTGAAAAACCTTTGAAACCGATAGGTGCTGCCATTTGTGTGGCACTGCACTAGTACCAGGTATAAATCATAATGCTGTATAGCCGAATTAATCTCAACATGTAAAAAATTTTCAGGAAAAATTTTTGGTTAGGTTGATAATCAGATTTATAAGCTAATACTTTATGAATAGTTAAAAAAAAGACCTCTGAGACAACTAATTTTAGTTCTAACACCAAGTTCTTTCAATGCTAACACAGGGACAAAGCTGCTTCCATAACAAAACCATTTCTGCCTCTCATAGCAGTGATAGGCCAGTACAGTTACACAAGATGGAACTGAAGGAAAGGTCACAGGGCTATGTGGTACATTTAAAAATGCCAGAAATAGATGCTGATCATCTCGTATTTCTTTTTCAAAAAAGCCTCTAATCAGTTCTAAATTTCTTAGACAGTTTGCTTTCTTGCTGCACCTAGAAATGTGTCATTTGTCTATTTAAAAACATAACAGCTCACCACCCCTCCTCACTGGCTTTCATTGGCCTCTCTTTTTTTCCCGTTTAATGTCTCTAACTTTATGCCATGTTCTTTTCCTCTTTCAGCACGGCTGAGCAAGGCTGACAGGCGGATTCCTTTGCTTTTCAGGGTATTAAAGCCACTTTCCCGCTCTGACAGCCTGTTCTACTCTGCCACCTTATAGCTCTGGCTTCACACTTCTCTGGGCAGCCACTGCTTCTTGACAGACCACTGTCACTTCCCATCATCCTCTCTGTATATCCTGTTCTCTCCCCCTCAGCACGCATCCCGACTTTCCAACCAATGCAATTATTTTTTTTGACAAGCCATCCATCAGCTTTAACTTTAAAAGCACTTTCTGCTGATATCCATTGTTAAATCCCTTGCTTTTTATGGAGCTTGCATGAGAGAATATGATATCAGACATTCAAACTACCAAACCATGTAAATTTACTTTGTTCTCAGCTATGTTTCCAATTTCACGTCCAATTTTTCGGTACATTATGCGTAGTTGTTGTGCTTAATATGATGTTGTCAAATCCCATTAAAGTTCACTGCATTGCACGGCTTTAAAAACAGGTTACAATTTGCATTCTATAAAGAAAGGAAGGAGTGCAGTCTGAAGTCAAGCTGAATCTTATTAAAATTATCTGTTCAATTGTTACATTTGTAGATGGAGTAATTTTGAGGCATTAGCTGAGACACATATGAAAATGTCAGTGTGCCAACTAATGACAATGAAAGCAAAAGGAATATATCTGTGAAACTCAATAAAGCTCCTTTGCTGGTGACATAAATTTGATGATAATCCGAGGAAATGAATAAGGGACCATCCAGTTTGAATAGGAATTACCTTTTCTATTAAATCACTTTGCTGTATTTCCACTTGGCCTACATCTTGGTCCTATGCCACAATGAGTCTCTCTCAGTGGACTAAAAAAAAATCCCTAGAGGAGTAAAATTCTTTTGAGGAATATCTTTCACGTAAGCCTTATAACCAATTTCAGATAGACACACTTAAAAACCAAGGAAAGACTTAGCCTCTCCCCCTACGCCTTCTGTATATAAAGGCAAATGAAACTATTTGTTAATGTACAATATCAGGAGACATGTCCAGTGATAAACACCCCTGTGCTCTCCATGCAGGGTTTTAAGCACAGAGGCTTGCATTCTTACACACAGAAAGATAAAGCTATATAAATAGACGCAGGTACAAATTAAAAGCTCATCAAACTGCCAAAATTCTTGGAAAATTCGTGTGAAAGAATTTTTTTAATGGTATATTTTAGTATAGCAGCTCATAAGCCTTTAAATCCTACCCTTGCTATTTGGTAACCTGTTTTTCCCTTGTAGCAAGAGGATAGGTGACAGCCAGCAATAAGTAAAGCTTCTGCAAGTGTTTTTCTGTTACCACTGTATATTTTTTTACAATTCAATACGAATCAAAACCTTCTATAAGTATGCAAACATAGCATGCTGCTCAAGTTGCATCAGTGAAGTTACTCTTTTGACTATAACAAGATAAATAAGTCTGTCATATCTAAGCTCTCACCCTCAGGTAAAATCTTCTCTGACTTACCCTGCCATTTCTTAAAAGCATGTTAGGAGGTAAAGTTCAGACTTCTGGAACTTACTTAAAGCAAAGAGGCAAGGACAACGTTAAATGAGGCCAGCAACAACTGTTCAGTCAATAGCCTCAACGCAGATGCCTTACAATGAAAAAGCACCTGATAATCCCCAACAAAAGTAGTGAATGAAAAAGATTTGCTCATCTAGAAATGCTAATCCAACTACTGATTATCATGATTTATATTTTTCAGATCTATTTAAGATCAGTTTATTCTGAATGGTTTTCCTATACTACAGTGACTTTGCATGAAAGCAGGTAAAAGTTACTCTTTACACTCACTCTCCTAAACATGTTCCTCCAAATAGCAATGCTTCCTATTTTGAACCATACACACCAAATTTCCAACTTCTCTATCATCATTATTATTATTAGTGGCCTACAATACCTCTGACTCTCTTTCTCTTATGTTAACCAATTGCAATCAAGAGTTACATTACTTGCAAGCCGACTGTAATATCTCAGTCCTACCCACTATGTGTTAATATGTCATCGATTTCGGCTCTGATTTTCAGGGGAAACATAACCACTGGAAAGCATATAGACTTTGAATTATACACCCGGTCCTATCCCACATCAACTGAGTTGCTCTGCCCAAATCCCTTCTCCCTTCTTTCCTTTCCAATGAAAACATTAAGCAAATTTTCTGAATTTCAAGATAAACAGATGTACTACTTAATTTTACACTAAGTTGTGTTTAAAAAGAATAAAGACTAACCCAATAAGAAAAAAAGAGAATGTGAGCATGTAAATCAATAAAAATTAGAAAGAGTATAAGTGATCCTGAAGTACATCAACAGTTACATTCATTCGATGTTACTAAAACATTCTTATTTTCATGTCATATTGAAGAAATTGGAGAATGTAGTTCTGACCCAAACAACCCTCAAAGATCCTAGGCCTTCTTTAAACCTCTACTGAACTACTGATGCTACCATTTCCAGTCTGCAACTCAGTATAAACAGGTTTTCCTACTTGCTTTCTCTAATAGTGTCCATTGAGACACGGGCCTTTACCATCTTTCTTCAAACAGTGTGCTAAGCCCATCTATCACAGCTTTCCACTACAACTACTTCTTTCACTTTTATTTTATTTTTTATCTTTTCCCTTGTTCCACAACTGCTCACTGTACATTTTTATATTCTTAAATTTTCACATCTTTGCTTTTACTCCAGCATGTTCCCCCTCTGCTCAAACATGAACCAATACCCTCTGCTGCATTTTCTTAGCCTCTGAGCAAGTTCATTTCTACATGAAGGGTGCTACAGAAACTATTGTACTGCATTCTGAAAGGTCACGTTCCAACTTAGATGCTATACGAGCTGTGGAGCAATTTTAAGAGATAAATAAACCAGGATGAAGTGGACGTTAATAGAATCATAGAATAGTATGGGTTGGAAGGGACCTTTAAAGGTCATTTAGTCCAACCCCCCCACAAGGAGCAGGGACATCTTCAACCAGATCAGGTTGCCCAGAGCCCCATTTAACCTGGCTTTGAATGTTTCCAGGGATGGGGCATCCACCACCTCTCTGGGCAACCTGTTCCAGTGTTCCACCACCTTCATTGTAGAAATTTTTTTCCTAATATCTAATCTGAATCTACCTCCCTCTATTTTGAAACCATTCTTAAATCTTCTCTTTTTTTTTTCAACTGAAAAGCAACAATAACACCCATTTCATTGTGTCTGGTCATAGCCACCAGAACAGTCATTACTATTCACCATCTACAAACTGAATCCACATAGACAGACCTAGAGGGGCTTAAAGTGGGGAGAGTTTGTTTGACAATCTAAATAATTATTCTGAGGAGAAGAAAAATAAGTCAATAAGAGAGAGGCTCAACTGACAGTGAAACATACAATAGCTCCACAAGGAAGTAAAAAAAAAAAAAAATAACAGAACAACTTAAACTTGGGTTACAATTGGTATTCATAATGATTCTGAATTCTAACTCCTATCTGAAGCTATTAACCAAGAAAAACAACAACAAAAACAAAAGAGCTTTTAAAGACTAACAACATTTAGGCATCCAGCTTTAGTGAAAGCAAAGCAAGCGTGATCCTTGCCACTTCCTTTTTTCCTTTCAAGTTAGTTTGATTCAATTATGTACAATTAGTTCTTTCAAACTTTTACTGTGACAATACTTCCGTCAGATCTTATCTAGGACAATACGTCTACCACTTAGAAAACCAAAAAGAAATCTTCCCTTTCAAGCTGTGGGGTAAGATACAGGTACTGGTACAAAAGGCTCTTTGCATCAGTTCTACTGGGAAGGTTATTAAAATCAGGTCCAGAGAACCTCACTATTTCTTTCCAAACCCTGCTTGTGTCCAAACTTCCTGTAGGAAATAACACCACCCAGGAGACTGGGCATGTAAATCTGTAAATCAAAGTTATCCACATGAATCTGTGAAGTCAATTTTTATGATAAAGGCAGAACAGAGTTTGCGAGTTTGCATGTGCCCTCTATAGCCAAGGACAGCTTTAAACATATCTTCTCCACTTTGCTGTTATGATTTTTGTGCATTACATCCATTTTCTACCAGAAAATGAGCAAGTACTGGAAAAGTAGTACCATTTACTAATAAAGGACAATGAAGAGGGTTACTTATCTCCCCCTCTTATCCATCTTGCTGCTCTACTTCCTAGCAAACTTGTCTCAAAGACATCATCATTAAAAATAAAAAAAAGAAAATCTGCTTTTGCTTTTTATATTTCATATTACTTTACATGAAGGCACTCATAAACAGACTAAAAAGAGAGAGAGACTAGTTGCCATAGGGTCATCATTTAGCAGCTCTGTAACAACATAGGTCTCAGTGGTACCTCAAAATTCATCTCACACACACACACATGCAAAGTAAAGGAGCTTGTTTAGGTATGAAACACATTTGTTAGCAATGCTTAGAACGTTTTGCTGTTTCCTCTGGTAACCACAGAAAAATATTACAGTCTTCCAACAATTAAAAGAGAACTAATATTGCGGTCACCCACTTCACCTGAAGGGTAGGGGATTTTTTTTTTGTTTGGAGAAGCAAATGTTTGTTTGGAGGATTATGCTCATTGGTCCAAAGGGAAAGCAAACTTTTCAACACACCATATAAATAATCCCAGAGGATATTAAATGTAAACTAAGGTGAACAACCAAGGATCCATCTGCAGGTTCATCAATCATAATCTAAAAAACCCTCCAAGCTACACATTCTACACATCACTGTCTTTTTAATTTTAAATTATTCTTAAGTCATTTCTACCTTATGATACAAACACCATCATTAATATGATGGAAGAATTATTGAGTTGACTTACAGGAAGATGTCTCAGTTCTTTCATGGAACTGGTTTAAATCTCTGAAAGCTTGATAAACATTTAGCTGTAGTAGTCATCCCTTCCCTTCTTTACCCTACTCACCATTGCAATATTTGTAATTAAAGCTCTGAGGCTTTACATACCCTGAAAGAGACAAAAAGATATTCCCAAAACGAGACAAAGCCTATCCACTTCTCTCCTAAAAGTGAGATATACTTTATGAATACACTGTGGCTGCAGTAGCCTATTTTTAATAGTAGTTGGGATTCCTGTGTATCTTAAAAGGAGGAAGCAGATTTCTGTAAAGTGAAGCAGACCAAGAATGCATATAGAAATGTTAGCAAAAAAAAGACAGGAATTCCTATTATGAAACAAACATTCATTTACACTTCACAAATGGTGATTTTAACCCATTTTCAGATTAAAGGCAATGGATAGCAGCCATGCTTCAGAGTGCTAGAAACAGCTGTGTTCATAAGACTGCGCCCTTTACATCAGTGGTGATGCTCTAAAGGCAGATTAAACAAAACAACAAGTTGGAATTACAAAGACTGATGTCCTTTTAGTTCCTGCCACTTACTTTAGAGATGAAATTCACACATGTATGAGAAAGATGGTGACAGAAAAAAATTTACTTTCAACATGATAATGAAAAATGATGATACCTTCTCACTACCAGAAATTTCCCAAATTTCATAATGGCCTATAACTATGGGTTACAGTAGTGCTCTAAACAATAAATATTTCCTCCCTCCATAAAAAAAAAAAAAAAAATCTACCTTTCTGCTCATGCAAAAGCTATGCTTTACTTCAAACATATTACATTTTCAAAAGCTCAGAACTAACAATCAAGTGCAAGCAGGAGCTCCAGTTACCCCAACATTCTCTTTGAAACTTGCCACAGTTTTCTAAATGTGTCACTACAAAAATAACATCAGCTACAGTGAATGACAACATGTTTGTTTCCTCTGTTAACTTGTTACCTTTTCTAGTTCCAGGTAAAACACCTACCAGGGAAGGAGCAGAAATGAGAATGTTTTCATACAGTAGTCTGATAAAATACTGGAGCTTATCACTACATTTTTTATTAAAATTATTCAAAAATAAAAGCAAAAACCCAAGATGTTGGTATTCTGCTTATATTCTTCCATTGTCTGATTTGCTTTGTTTGTAAGACTTCAAAAACATCAGTGCAATTTCAAAATGCAAGTAATACTCAGTATCTCAAAGACTGAGATACCTCAAAGAACATTATTATAGCATTAGGAAAGCTCCACTGATCTCTTGTATGAATGAACACAGACTAAAGGAAGATTCTGTAGAAGTGTGGGTAACCCAACTGAGTGGGAACAGTTTCTGACGGCAAGTAAACAGGAGCAGCACTATCCGTCATGAACCAAGCACTTAACAAAAAATGCTACTTTGGTTTTGTACTATTTCTTTTAATTTCACTTACCTTCTTTTTTGTATTTAATTTATTTTTATTTTTACAAAGAGGTGCAACTTCAGCTTACTAGGTATGTTGATATCTACTGTCAACAATACAGTATATTAAAACTTAGATTTAAGGCTCTTAACAACTTTACTTACTATAGAAACTATACATTCATTATATCATATTTTTTAAATCAATCACAGACACAAACAGATTCATCTAGGATTAAATAATGACTTAGGCTTCAATTTCTCATCATCAAAAGGGTTAAAATGTCTTTTTTCCCCACCTCCAAATAGCAACTGCATTTTCCCTTCCTCATTTATCCTATTTTCTAGCTGTTAAAAAGAAATACAAAGACTTCTTCAGAGCCAGCAGTTTTGCTTAACTCACTTAAGCATAAAGATTCAAGGCTCTGAGCCTCTGCCCTCAATACCATCAATTCTAGTCCCACCTGAAATTTAAAATATTAAAGCGATTGTGGTGAACTTCCGGGAGTCAATCTTTCTGGTTGAGTGGTTGTCTTCCTGATGGAGAAGGGCAGTTGTCCCTGAGGAGGAGGGTAGGATTTCATCTTATCCTTTAAGTCAGACTAATCATATACTGCTGAGTCAGCCATACATTACAAGCAGAAAGCAATCATGACATTGTTGCACAAGTCTACCTTTCCCAGAGCACCACCAGATGCAAAACAACAGCTAATGTCACTAAAGTGATGTTCTAGGTTGAATATATTAGGAGATCAACCCAATGTTTTTATAACAGCAGAATGTTACAGTTTAAGATGAAAGAGCTAGAGAGGCTACCACACTACAAGAAAACAAGGATCAAAAGGGGAAAAAAAAACAACACACAACCCCTAACAACTAATGCAAGTATTCTTAAAAAGTAATGCAATGTTCTACCTCAACTTACAGAGAAGTTGGGGATGTTAATTAATAAATTATTGTACTTGAAAAGTGTTATTTTTAATAGCAATCAGTAGAGAAATTATGATCCTGCCTGGAGTAATGGATTTTCCCACATTTTATATAAGTGGATATACATTACATATGTGAAAAATACATCATCTTATGGTTTTTAAATACTCAGTTCAATTTATTAATTATTATTTCTATACTACACTGGATGTGAACTTTGCAGTAAGCAAATATACTCATTTAGAGGCCAAACTTCTGAAACACATTGTGCCAGGGCACGCTGGCTGTTGCTAGGTTTATGCAACTTCCATAGCAACTGCAGCCATAATATAAAGAGCTTCTCAAAGAGGTAGCTTTACATAAGGTCAACAAGTCCCTGGACAAAAATTTTATACAGTACTCAATCTTAGACATACAGCCAAATCTTTGTTCTCTTCATAACCCTTAGGCAAAAAAAAAGCTAATGAGTATCACAGACAACATATTAAACGATGGTATTTTCAGTACAGTTGGGATTCCATTCTATAAATAATTTTAAAACTATTACCCAACAATGTATTGTGATAAAAAGCTGACAAGGTCTTGCTCAACAAGCAGTTACTAGAATGGTTTTTCTACTAGGGATGAAAAATTTTCTTAAATGTCTACAGTGATTTTTCAGGTGCTTCTCTAAACATGATGCTGTCACTTATAATCAGTGGGATACTTCCTTTTGTTGAATGTTAAAATTAATAAAAACTTGAGAATAAAAATAGCAACAAATAACATAATCAGACTCTTCCATGCTTTATCATAGTATTATTTTACAGTAAAAGTGGGTTCATTTCCCTTAAACACAATATGTGAAAAAAAATATTTTTCAATTCCCTGGAAAAAAGAAAGAAAAAAAAAAAAAAAAGAATTCTAATTGCTAACTGGTTTGGTTTGGGGTTTTTTTGGGGGAAAAAAAAAAAAAAGCCTCATATTGGCCTGACTTAAAACTAAACTTACTAAAACACCAGGAAAAAAAACCCACCAAACCTCAGAGGTTTACCTTTCTTCTACAAAGCAAACAGTCTATATGCTTACAGACCATTTTGATTTAAAGCAAAAGAAGGAGGATTCTAAACTTGTTCCAGAACAGTGCCTAAAATATTGTGTACTACTTGATTAGGAAATTCTATCTTGTCTAATCAAAATGCTACCAAAAAGTAGCTTAAGTGCAATTCTCTTCAAAATAACTAGGTAAAACATAGCAGGTTCAGTCAATATGTATGATATCCGTGCTTGCTTAGAATTCTATCTTCTTGTTTCTTCATGAGCCTTTTTTATGTGAGAAATACTAAATTAAAGGATGGAGATACAAAGCATAAAACAAATATAACCACTCTACTCCTTCCTCATTAAGGATATGAGATTTAGAGTATCTATGTGCAACACTTCATAACAGAGTTCTGACAGATTTTTTCACAGTGAAATAATGAAGGAAAAACATTTATCATTTTAATCACATTTTTATTCTTACATAAAATTTTATATAAAATATTCACTTCTATAGTTGAATAGGAGGAAATACACTAAGTGCACACCTGAAAACCAACAACCCTCAAACTGCTGCATGCATCTACATTTGCACTAACTGTCTGAGCCCTAGACACATTCCACAGGTACTTTTATCCAATTGAAGCCTTGAAATAATATTCAAGATAATCAAAAGAACTTGGGACAATTATGGAAAATAATTACTTTCATTTTCAAAGCAGGTGTTTGACATCCAAAAAGTAAAACAAAAAAAAAAAGTGAAGTCAGGCACTTTGCAGGGTTGGGGAAAGAATGAAGTTTCTATCATCTCTGCAAAAATTTTATCCCTTTTAAAGGTTTTGAAAGTATTTTAATATTCTGATTTGCAAATCTGTTCTATCACATCTGCTCTCATATTAAGCTCTGCTTCCAAGCCTACAGCAGCTACTAGTGTACTGCCTACAGAAACCCAACACCTGGGTCTATAACTTAAGAGGCTACACCTCCAAAAGAATCAACAATGAACTGCCTTGTCAAAGAGTCTTTACTAGCATCGCACCACTATGCGAGAAAGCTAACAAACAGATGTAAGAGTAACTTTTATGCTAACCAAGCTGAGCTGTTGTAAGAAAAATAGCCACAGACGAGTGAAACTCTTCTAGCTAACTAACAGTGATTTACCAACCATCAATGCAACACAAAGCCACTATATATTAATGTCTTGGTCCACGCTAAGGCAATCAACAGGCAAACTCCTCTTCAAGGGGAGTTTTAAACTGAATTCATAGTTAGCATTTCCCAAAAAAAGACTGGGGCATGTAGGTAAGTTGAAGGAGAATCTATTGATTTTGGCTGTTGCCTCTTCCTTAAAAGTAATACTGATTTACCATTATTGGACAGCATGATAACATGCAGAAAAAAAGGAAGAGTACATCACAAGAGCAAGTTCTGAAAGGGACAGAATAAAAGGGAGTTCTTCCCAGTTCATCACTCTGATGCTGAGCCTCAACATTAATTCTCTTGGGGGACAAAAAGTCTAACACAAACCCATCCAGCACCTCTTCTCTCCCTAAAGTCCATGAGTTTACCCCACTTCAGCAGATAAAACTGACTTATGAACTCCAGACGCAAAATCTCCTCCTCAGATGTGAGAAATAGAATCTGAACAGGTCTGTGACACTGCTGACCACTAATGAAAAGGACAGAGGCTAGACAGCACTCTGAGATAAAGATACACCTACACTCCTGTAGCAAACACTAAGAGAAACGATAACTCCTTTTGAGTGTCCTAGCCCTCAGTGCATTTGTTGCATTTTCTTTTTAGTAGAAGCAAAAGGATTACATTCCATGCCATCAATCCTTCAAAGCTATACTTGTCTTTTCATTAAACAGTAAATGCATTTACCTCAAATATTTTCAGATAAAAATCTCTAGTGATCCTGAAATGTTAAGCTGCTCAGTCCCCTACAGCCTTGACAATTCTGCAAAATTACTTAATGCAAAGGCTAGAGGCCTCCAGAGCAGGGCCGGTTCCTCCCAAAGGATGGCTCCCCTCAACACTTGGGATGCAGTTCTCTCTGGGAACTACTTGATGACATCTATCTCTAAAATTATTCAGGTCAGTTCCACTTAGAAAAGAGTGTTAAGAACACCTGAAGAGCACCGAGCTAACACCCCAGAAGGCTACACACATTGCTTTTTATACACTAACATCTCACAACTTTTACAGTGTTGAGTAACTTGCCTTCCACCTTCCAGAGATGTGAAAGCACCTCAGAACTTCATACACTGGTACACTGGTTACGTTACTTGCATATGGAACAGCTTTTTTTTTTTTTCCCTCCCCCGCCCTTATTAAACTGTATTTGCTCTCATTGTGTATGAGAGGACAGTTCTAGCGGTAGTTATACTCTAACGTTACTGTAAAGCAACATCATGCTGCCATGCAATAGCTCTTTAATGTCAACCATAACCTTCATAAATGGGTTTGTAATGAGAAACCCTTGTTTGTCATACAGTAGGTATGATTGATGCTATACAAGTGAAGGGAAGCCACAGTGACCATCTCAATAACGTGAACAGCTGCCAAATATTCATTTAGCAGAATGAGTTTTAAAAACTTTGAGCAGATTGCTTTCACAAGGCTGCTTTCAACAAAAGGAAACATAATTAACGAGCTAATATCAGCATGTGTCTGGCTAAGCTAATGAATATCAAATTACACAGAAACCTGTATAAATCATCATTATCCTGAATTTTAATTGAACTTGCAATTAAACATGACAAATTTTATATACACTAAACCTTTAATTTATACTTTCAAATAAGAAATAATTTATCATTTTTAGTATTTCATAGTTAATTTCCCAATATGTACACTTCTAATTAACAAGGACAGACAGGCATAAAAAAAAAAAAAAAGAAAAAAAAACCTGCTGAATAGCTCCATTGGTTACAACAACTTTCAACAGATTAAAATCAGGCGCCAAAAACTTAGAGCAGTGCAGCAATTCACTGCTTCTGCAAAGCATATTTAATTCAAACTCATCCTTTGAATACTACACGCAGCTAGAAAAGCACTGGGCTGCAGCAGTGTCTACTTGGTAGCTTGAAATCAGGGTTAGGTTTCTCCAATAGAAGCAACGGTTTTTGAACAAATTCATAGTTTTAACTTTGTAATGCTCCATCTGATCAGACTTACACAGTTTCTTAATCTTATCGTCATTGTGGACTAGAGTTGCCACCACACTGCTTAACAAAAGAATATCTTATTCATTATCTAGTTTAATCTTAATTATATATTCCTTCATTTATGCTCATCCCCTTTTGCTTATCTCCAGTGCATACTGATAACCTCAAGAGAGGGATTCCTCCCCCACCTCCTAGTACTCACATGTCCCTGTTATACTTTTTTCTGCTTGTTTCATCATAATATTAATTTAGTTTCTCTCCATTTCTAAATAAAAAAAAAAATTGAGTCACTGAAAAAAAATTGTCTTACAGCTGTGAATCTCAAGTTTAGAGACAGAAGCAGCTGCACTGCTGCAAGCAGTCACAAAGTTTTGCCAGCACAGCTAATTCAACTGGAAGAGTGGGGGGGAAAAAAAAAAGAAAATTAAAAAAAAAAACCAACCAAACAAACAAAAAAAACCAAAACACCAAAAACCCTAAAACATTACGTCCCTGCTAGTGAAACCTGTGGTATAGACTTGGTCAGGATGGCAAGACAGAGCATTTGTCCAAGAAGGTTCAACACCACTAGATGAAAATGCCCCTCCTTCTGGTACACCTTGCTCTCCCCTATGAAACTCTGCCAGCAGAATTATGCCAGCACAACTGGCAAGACACTGCCCTAGCACAGGCAAGCCCCCAGCTAGGAAAGGCTATGAACAACTAGATGGCACTCACATTCAAAATGTGGGCAAACTCTAACTACAATTTATATCTAGCTGGCCACAGTGAAGACTTGAACACTTTCAAACAAAAGTCTCATTGAAAGCTCAAGATAGGCAATACAGTAGATTAGAGAAAGAATTCTGTACTCAAGGTTCTTAAAACTTGCTTTTATTTGGTTTGCTAACACCATTTATCCTTCAAAAGCAGATGGGTCTTCCAAAATCCTTATTAAAAAGAACAGTGTTCATGGTGCAATTTGCAGAACCTTCAAGACAATGTTGTCAAATCTCAGTTTCTTTTTCCATTAGCTTGCCAATCATAGCAATGAAACAATTGGGGAGAAAAGGAGGAAACTAAAAGAAACTGAAAGCTTTCCCCACTAGGAAACAGCTTCAGGAATTTAGCTGAAGCAGTTTATTAATTCCCATAGCAAATGAGATCAACAGCTTTCATATTTACAGCACTCAGCACTTAAAAGTGACATCTCTGATTTAAAGAGCAGCAGAATCAGGGATACATCAGACAATTTCCATTACTACTGTTAATTATAGTAAACATGTTTGGGTGCTTCTTGCAGTCCTTGCTTTTCCCCAAGCCGCCTATACACCCCTATTTTTTTCTTTTTCTCCACTGTTCTGCCAGCTCTTTTAGGCATTGTAGTACCTGGCTACGCTCACTGCTTTTTTAACACACTTAAGAATGAACATATCTGGCATGGTTTTACTGGTTAAATGAGACCTGGAGATCCTAGAAGTAGCTAAAGCATTTCCAGGCCACTTGAAAGAAAACCTCTCTCATACAGCTCAGCAGGATTTCATTCCTGTACATCCATTTCCTCAAAATGCTTTGAGAAATGCAAAGCAAATAACACAAGAAATAGCAGGGAGTCAGGGATCTTCCAGAATTAGTTCTCTACCTAGTTGGTACAGCTCCACAAGTTACTTAATCCCTAACAGAAATCAGAAACAAAAGGCAATTAATCAGTAGAGTCGTATCCATCTCTGGTTAAAGCTTCCTAAATATTGAGATATTGTTGCGGCTCTGCCTAACTGCATGATCTTCAATAGGTACTCTGTCTCTCTGTCTCCCCATTTGTTCTCTTGGAAACAAGTATACCGATGCTTAACTCGCCCAACAATTTTTTTTTCTCCTCCACTAACAAATCCTTCCACAGACCATTCGCCCATTTTTGCTCCCATACTTCCCCATTTAATCCACATGCGGAGCCCTCACCTTTTTGACATCACTCCTTCCGCAAATACAGATTGTAGTCAGCAAAAATAACATTGCCTACCCATCACCAAGAACAAATGAATGAAATAAACTCAGGCATAATTCTCCTCTGGGTTTTCTTAGTGCATTTTGCATTGTCTGTCTACTTAGATTACAACCCCCTCAGAGCAAGGACACGTTGTCTTGTTTGACTTGTACAGCTCAGAGCACACTGTTTGCACATAAATAATATTAACAGCAATGATAATACTGGTTTGGTCAGTCTCAATACACATGAAAATGAGCCAGTAAGTGCTTCTGTTTTTTCTTTTTCCCTTTTGTATAAGGAAACGTCGTATTTCTTCTCCTTTTTCAGGGACTTAGAAACCTGATAGAACTGCATATACCAAGGCTCTGAATGTTTAATGCTTTTGCTGAAAAGCACTACGTGTTCATGCAGGAGAAACAGCAGGACAAATATTTTCACACATTATCAGGTAGCTGAGTGAAACAGGCTCCACCAGAATTTACAACTAAAGGCTACCAGAATTTACAACTTGTGAAATTGTGGCTGTCTGTATTTTCTCATTACATTGTGCTTGCTCGAGATAGAGAAGGCACTTTTTCCACCTCCCCTCTTTTTTTTTTTTTTTTTTTTTTTTTTTTTTTTTTTTTTTTTTTTTTGCCATCTACTGTCTCACTACTTCCTAGTTAAACCTTGTCTCAAGTTATCAACACTCTCTGGAGAGATAAGCTTCTTCTCACTTACAACCTGTCACTAATAATCGAACTTTCAAGACTCCATCTCGAAAAGAGACTACTGGAGGCACACAGGTCACAGGAATTAACTGCCACCAGTCCTTGCAGAAAACTAAGCTCATCAATCTATAGCTTCTCATCATAATTAGAATAACGGCTTCGAAAATTTGGGCTGATGTTGACTCGGTCTTATGCCATAAAGACTGCTGATTAAAATCTTGGTGTGAAAGTTAATGATAAGTGCTGGTGGCGTTGTCGTGGCGACAGGGACAAACAATTCCCTTGCCATGACATTTTCAATGTCCTGCAGAAGAAAAACTGTCCTCTTTAGTGTGGCACTGTATGAAGCTTATTTATGACTACAGGGCTTGCTGGATTGATGACTGTCGTAACACACTGTCAAATCCTTTACTGACACATTCATTTTTTGAGCCCCTGGTGTGGCAGAAATAAAACACAACAAAAATGTGAAAGCATTATTTATCAGTTTCTGTTTGAGTAAATAGTGGATGAAATGAATTTGGTATATTTTTGTACCCAGATGTGCACACATCTCCTTTTCATTTATGAAATACATTAGAAACAAAAAGTATTTAACGCACTTGAAGATTCCCTTACAGTTTTTTACTGCAGTTTTGTGATAGATTTTTAACAGACAAAACCCCAAAACAATTAGTGCAGTCAACAAAGCTTTAAGAATACAGCTTTGCTTACACTGTGTTCATAGCAAAATACAGTGTATTGCACACTTGACGTTAAAGTTTATGAGCTCACATCAGAACTGGTCTCATGTTTGTTTTGATACTGAATTTCAGAAAGATAGACTGAGGTTTCAGTGACCCTACTGACAGTAGCATACTCCAACATCAATGTTTTCAGCTATTATTTTTATTACTTTTTGAAATGAGAAGGTGCTATTTTTGTCTCCTCTTCCAGATAATCTTTGTTCCCCTCACTTTATATACAGTGAACACTATTCATTAAGGCTTTTGTTAACTTCCTGCAGCTTTTGCCATCTGCACTGACTAACCATTACCAGAATATCACTTTGGACTGCAACAAGTGAATTTATGGTCGAATCATCATCACAGAGAGATTCAAATGTATCCCTTAAACCTCTGCATTGCACACACTCAAAAGTTTCTGTATATAGATTTTCCATTTTCTCTTTTTCAGGAATCATACTTTAGCTTCCAGGTTCAAAATTATTAAGAGAGGATTCCTCTGCTTCTAAACTCAAAAGCACTTCTGTCAGTTTATGGGGGGGAAAAAAAAAAAAAATCCAAGATAACGTACTCACTCCCAGTATTCCAAAAAGAAAATAAACCTACTGTCCTTTTCTCTCCCTTGTTGCTTCTACTTTAAAAATATTTACCGCATCTCTTCTAATTACAAAATCCTGGAGGAGAGAGGTGTCAGAACAGCACACTGCCCTTTCACCATACTTAAACATGACAGGGCTGAGCAAAGAGTTGTTTTCAGAACAATTACAACTCAATCAATGTTATCCAGAGGTATAGGACAAGATGCAGAGAAAATGTCTACATGTGAAAGGAAATCCCTGCAATCTGCTTTTTACAAATGGCTGTCCAAACTCAAGTGTCTCAGGCAAGGCCAGGTAAAGAAAGCATAAGTAGGATGTCTGAGACACTAATTGCATAGCACTGACTACACTCTAAATACACTCAGAGCTCATTGTCTTGGCAGACAGATGAGTTAATGGGGGATATATTCATAATAAGTGAAGATGGGGACTGCTCATCATTCAAGGGCCTTTTGTAAGCATTCTCTGCAGCCCCATGCATATACAGAGATGTTGCTTCCAAGAATAAAAAGGAATATATGGAAGCTCTTCAGTCCTCAGAAGTTGGTTTGCTTATCTTGCCTACCATCTACATACATCCTCCCACTCATCCCCAATTCCACATTGTTCCTACTACACGTCCAACCAATACACATACTTTCCAATCTATGAAAATTCCTTAATGTCATCAAGAGTACTCTCTTCTTTAATTGACTTTAATATATGTCTCAGGCTTTGAAATTCTCTTAGCGTGTTTACATGGAAGTGCCTTCAAATCTGGGCCTGGTTAAATCATTGCTTCTCTCAAAATCGTGCGTTTGTCAGTTTTTGTAACTGTTATTTATCTATAATATTTTGAATCCTGTCTATTTTTATATTATTTTGGATTATAACTTCAGATTTTGGGCTTTATAAAGGTAAAAGAGCTTTTATCTCTTCTTTAATCTAGTATCTGTAAACTACTAACACACTGCCAAGGCTTAAAGTCCCATCAGTAATTAAAGTGTATGAATTAAAATATGCAAGTTTGTCAAGACATTTATGGATCATTCAATAAATGCTATAATTTACTTCACAAAACTATTAAATAATTTTAGTCAAGGAAATTAAGATTTGATCCTTCAAAGCTATCCAAAAAAAAAAAAAAAAAAGGAGTTCTATTTTAATAGGTAATCCTTCAGATTTCTTAGGAAGCTTCGGCAAGTTTCAGCTAATACTGAACTATATTAATAGACAACATGGTTCAGAATTATTTAAATTTCTCTATTGCAGCATTCAATCCTTCAAGTCAATAAACAGTAAAATAAATCTGCCCCTCAACAATTTCAAGTTTCAAACACTGACATCATCCATACTTGATTTATTCAGGTTATCACCATGCTAATTACAATTGGCTGTATTGCCATATAGCAGAGCAGTAAAAAACTTGCCCTTGCTTAATGACTCCAGTCATCTTTTGTACATAGTTTTGCCTCTAAGTAAACCAAATGCTTTTTTCTCTTCATATGTAATATCATTTGTATGTTGATATCTGGACATCCTTTTGCCTCTCCTGTAAAATAAAAGCTAGCTAAAGTACCTAAAGAAATGAACTGTGCTCCTTGGACAAAGGATGCATCAGCCAATGATCTTTTCACAGGTCAAGCTCAATCAGCTAAGCTCCCATCTATTAGAGAAGTTTTGAGCATAACTACTGTAGGTGCAATTTACTCATTTTTTCAAATATGTCTTGGTAATCACATTTTTGTCATTGTTTGTTAACACCGCAGCAAAGAAATCACATGATTAGATTTGAAAAACAAAATTTCAATTCTGTTTTGGCTTCTTATTGAAAAGTTGCTTATAACAACACTGGTCAAAATGCAGACATTTTCTCAACTGTTTTGAAGACAAAATTTCACACAGTGTGAGCTGCAAATGCTGAATGCAAATCTCAGTGATGTCAAAAATGGGTGTGTGTCTAGGCTTTTTTTTTGGACAGCCTTAAGTAGTGCCAGACCACAATGACTGAGATTTTAAAATGTCTGACCAATAATTCCCTACCAGTGATTCAACTAGAAATAAGAATTTCCATAGGTCCCAAATTATTGTTCATAGACAATAACCAAAGGTCTGATGTCCCAGCAATTAATTCCTGTTAGAAATAATTTAAAACAATTAAAACGCAAATAAATTCAACATCTACTTTTTATATCCTGTCTTCAAAATGCACTGGTTTTTATCTGCTCCATTTTGTATTAAAAAAATTAAAGTTGTAAACTGGGCAGTCATTGGTTCAGATTTGGACTTCACTGTGCTTAGCAAGTGGGCTTCTGATCACATCCGTGCAAGCTACCCGTGCAGTGTCCCTGCAGCTATAACTTATAAACAGTATAATTATAAAGTAAAATTAATATAACAGAAGTTGCAATCAATTACTCCTTGTCAACTCTGTAAACAATACATATATTTTAGGTCAGTGTATCTAGTAAATGCTGCAGAGTTTCATGTAAAGATTTGTGACAAAATTTCAGCCTTTAATTTTCTTTACTTTGTTGGCCTGCAACTCAAACTTATTATGTGAAAGTGTTTTTTAAGGAGTGGGAAGTGCAGTGTGCTAAAATGGTTATAAAACATAGTTGATAACCTTCTTAAGCCTGATGAAAAAGCTGAGTGTACCACATGGAAACTGAGTGACTAAACAGATCGTCAAATATAGAGGAAAAAAAGAAAAAAAAAAAAGAAAAAACTCTAGCAGTCAGTTTTAATTTTTTCATGGCCATCAGCTCTTCTCATCCTATTAGTTACCATAACAGCAACACAGTGTTGAGGAAAATACCAGAAGCTTTCATTAGAACCATTAACATAATTTGATAACTGATAGTGTTTGATTTCTGACTTCTGAACTTTGACTTAAAGCTTGGTGTAAGATATAATCTCACTGATTATATGTTTTTTTAAAATATGAACTCTTCATGTTACATTGCTTTGTTAACTGTAATTAATGTTCACATTTGTCACATATTATATTATTTAAGAAAGAAGAAATAATGAGGAAAGATGTGACAATGTTAAATCCATATCATCTTCCCCCAAATGACTAAGTCCTAATTTAAGGATTGGTCAAAATAAACTGGAGTCACACATGCAGTAATGGATATATACAAATAAGAACTTTTCAATAAAATATTAATGTTTTTTGCTTAACTTAAAAAAACCAACCAGGATGGCTCAGCTTTTGAAAACTATTTATAGTATTAACAAATGAGTGAGTAAGGTTGGGGCGGGGAGGAAGACTTCCTAGTTAAATTGGTCACGTTGAGCACCTGAAAGGGACTTGAATGTACAAAATGTCCTATGTGCGTACAGTGCAACTGGCCTGCAACAATAATCATATATAATTTATCATCTATGTCATATCAACAACCCTTTCTCTAGGCACTGTATACAATCACACAGATGTTTTGAATGTACATTTATGGGATGTTTATTAAAAATATAAATCCTACATCCCTACAGTTGCATTAAAACAAATGCAAACAAACACACACTATCTTCTTATGAAGATTCCAGTTTGGTTCACTGAGGATTGTAAAAACAAAGGCTCAAATTCAGACTCCTTGGCAAAATGATAAATGTCAGAAATATTCAAAATTTAGAAAACTTTATAGCATACTAATCTAAAATGCCATGGAGGAAGGGAAAAGTTGAAAAAAGAGCAGGAAGGTGTGGTGCCTTTTTTTTTTTTTTTTGTCAGAGATCACATTTTCAGTTAGCCTTGAAAAATATAGGCAAAATAATTTTGTGATATTAAGGATGCATTAATTCTCCAGTAGTGAAGAGGGCTTATAAAATGTTTAAGTAATTTTATAGGTCTTCTAAACAAAGAGTGATTCAGTAGGCTTAGAAAGTACTGAAGTCAAAACAAGAATATTTAATTTTTCAAGAAAATTTCTAATTTCCAAGATTCAGGTAATGAAAACTAGTAAACTCCTCTTATATTCAACAAATATAAAAAAAAGGCAAAAGGAAAAAGATTTTCCACACCTCACCCATCTTTATATATAGTCTGCCTGTCCAGAAGTAACATTAAATCAATCTTCACTTCACACATTCATTGCAAAGATAAAATATACTTTGGATCCCCCTTCATAAGGTACAGCATATTCTGCTTAAAAGTTGATTCAGCTTCCTGGCAGAATCAAACTCTCAAATGCAATATTCATCATTATAAGAATTTCCTTACATTTATTGTAATACTGTCCAGTTTGCTACAGGATAAATACATTTCAATTTTTCTACTACAAAGCTTTAATTCCTAAAATTTATAAGACACATTAACCTGTCACAGAACTCAAACTTCGCAACAAACATTGCTGCTTCTTTAATTTTTTTTCCTCATAAAAACAATTGAGGGAGAGAGGAAAGAAGCATCAAACCTGTATTTATGTTATGAAAGACAGCAGAAGGAAACACATAGTGCAAAGCAAATCCATTGAGAGATTTATCAGAAAGTATAGTCCATCCCGTAACGTCCTTATTTGTGACTCAGCACACCAATAAACTTACAGAAACATTTTCCAAAAAATTAAACAGATGAGTTTGGAATCTGGACACTAACAAATGGTAAGAAGTATGGGTGGGTATTAAGAAACATGACAGTTTAGTACACTACATGCTATTAGAACAAACACAATATGTGCTGACACACTTGTGTCAGGGCTCCACTCAGCAGTGAAGAGAGCAAGCTCATCTCTCAGTGGTAGTTTACTAGGTTAAGATTCATAAATTATCTATACCTTAAAATATACAATTAAGTGTGATTATCTTAGCTTTCAGCTTTGTTTCATAACCAAAATATCACTACACAGTTAGGGCACTGGAATATCTGCTCACTCATCAATTGATTATTTTCTTGAGTCACTAGTGTGATCAGTGATATTTGAGCCAGGGGAATCACTTCTAGTACAAGATTAAGATAGGAACAATATCTGTTATTGAGCCACTGAGTAACCAGATGTCCATCAAAAACCTATCAGGAAAGTTAAATCTCAAGGAAGCATGGGATGCTCTTCATTATAAAAAAATCAGGATCCTGAAAGAATATTGTGCTAGTAAAAGGACATATGTGGTATTGCAAACAAAATACACCAAAAGCTGTCACAAAAAATTGAATGGTACTTCTTACCTATACATTTATGCGCTCAAAGACACATAGTGTGCCTCCCAAGCATTTATGAACATAATTAGAAAAGTAACCTAAATGGACATGATTTTTCAAGTACCGTAAAACTAGTATTGCACAGAAGTGCCTTTAGTTATCCACAAAGTCTCTAATATCCCCATACAGGCAACGTACACAATATCATCCAAAGAGACAAAAGAACACACTATATGTTG
>JAAGAY010136882.1:0-28778 GCA_011801015.1 Ardeotis arabs | reverse complement strand
TCCCACCGCCCGAAGGCTCCGGGGCCGAGACGGGGACCCCAGTCCCACGCGCGGTGGTCTGCCTGGCCCCCCACACTCATGCACGTGCACACAGGGGGCTGCTGGGCTCCACCTCTCCCATCCCGCTCCCCAAACCCCTGCACCCTTGCTGCTGAGCTCCCCACAAGGGCGACACAGCTCCGCTGCCCCAAAAATTCCTCTCCTGTCCGGCCCCGGCCACAGCTCCTGGGGGCCCACAGCACAGGACCCCGCCCCACCTCACTGCCAGGCCCTGCGCCCTGCTCCTGCCCAGCGCCAGCCCTCTGCACCCTCGCCCCAGCCCAAATCCCTCAGCCCTGCCTCCAGCCCAGCTCCCGCAGCCAACGCCCCTGCTGCAGTGGGACCACGCACGCCGTGTCGGAGCTGCGCGCGTCGCACAGAATCATAGAATCCCATGGTTGGATGGGACCTACAAGATCATCCAGTCCAACCGTCTTCCCACACCCATTGCTGCCACAGCTACTAAACCGTATCCTGTAGCTCCTCATCCAGCCGCCTCGTGAACACTGCCAGGGACGGCTGCTCCACCACCTCCCTGGGCAGGCCGTTCCAGTGCCTGACCACTCTTTGGGAGAAAAAGTTTTTCCTCACGTCCAATCTAAACCTCCTCTGGTACAACTTGTGGCCATTTCCTCGGGTCCTGCTTGTTGCCTGGGAGAAGAGGCCAAACCCCTGCTCATCACAACCTGCCTTCAGGAAGCTATAGAGTGCAATGAGATCTCCCCTGAGCCCTCTCTTCTCCAGACTAAACAATCTCAACTCTCAGCTGCTCCTCATAAGACTTGTGCTCCAGACCCCTCACCAGCCTTGTTGCCCTTCTCTGGACACGTTCCAGGGCTTCAATGTCTTTCTTGTAGTGAGGGGCCCAAAACTGAACACAATACTCGAGGTGCGGCCTCACCAGCGCCGAGTACAGGGGGCTGCTCACCTCCCTGCGCCTGCTGGCCACACTGGTTCGAATGCAGGCCAGGATGCCGTGGGCCCTCTTGGCCACCTGGGCACACTGTCGGCTCACGTTCAGCTGAGCACCAAGGGCAGCATCAGGGCCGGGGGTGCTGGGCTGTGACGCTCCTGGCTGCAGCGACACAGACACGCGGCGACACGAGTCCCGGGGTTACCGCACCGGGCCGGGGGGGTGGGCCCCGCGCCGGGGGAGCCGTGCCCTGCGGCTGGGTTAGGAGCAGCGTAAACGCGCTACCGTGCCCTCCCGCAGCGATGCGTGCGACTAGAGGTGGTTAAAAGGTGGGGACCGGAGGCACGGGGACCCGCAGCGTCACCGTTCCTACAGCACCCAGCTTCGGGGGGGGACGCCTGGGGGGCTGGCGGAGCGGCAGCGAAGACGCCAATGACGGCGGCGGTGCCCAAAAGGGCCAGCGCAGCCATGCCCAAGGTGCCAGGGAGCCCGGGGGCTGGCAGGCGAGCGAGGCTGGGAGCAGAAGGAAGAGGCGCTTGGCACAGCCTGCGAAACCGCGGAGCAGAGTCCAACGAGTGCCAGCCCCGTGTCCCCAGCCACGGCACGGGGACAGCCCCCGGCCCCCCGCCTCCACGGGAACCCTCACCCGCCACGGGAACCCTCACCCAGCCTGCGCTCGCTCTGCACGGGGTCACCCCACAACCGTCCCAGACAGAAAAACCAAACCCAAAAAACACACCAAAGCGCATCGACACAGCGCTTTCGGCCCACAGATTTTTTTGGCTCTCCTCCCCAGCACGGCGGCAGGGGCTGGCCCGGAGCTCTGAGCGGGCGCAGACGCAGCGCCGCGAGCAGCGGGCCGGAGCTGGCGTTCACAGGGATGGGGGCTGAGCGGTGTCCCCCTTCACCCCACTCCTGCAGAGCTGGAGCTGCGCCTCCGTTAGAAGGCCACGCGTGCCGCAGGACAGCGCTTGCCCTCTCCCCTGAGCCCGCGTCACAGCTAGGCTGTTCCAGAGCGCTGAAGTTTCCCACTTTTCCAGCCTCGCGTGTCTCTGACTGGGGATGTTCAGCAAAAAAAAAATAATCCTGCAGTCCTGCAGCAGGGCTGCGCGTTCTGGAGAGGACGCAGGGTGGCACAGAGGCTGCTGCCCCCCCTCAGCCCAGAGGCACGGGGCACCGAAGGATGCCACCGGACAGCCGAGATCCCCGGTGAAGGGCCGGGGCCTTTTCCTCCTTCTCCGGGCGTGCAAAGCCTCAGGAGGTACGGAAACCGCCGCTCCGGAGAGCAGGGGGGCACGGAGGGAGGGTGAAGGGAAAGCGAGGCAGCAGGCTGGGCGGCTTTCGGAAAGCAGCCCTCTGACCTCACCCCGCGGCGCTGCGCGGGCTCAGCGCAGCTCCGCCACGTCTTGGTACAGAAACGTCACATTTATTCTCCTAACCCGCCCCTGCGCCCGGCCCAACCCGCCCACCAGCCGCACCAGGACACGCATGGACGGGGGCCGCTCCTCTTCTGCGCCGGGCTGTGACCCCCTGCTCGCAGCTCAGCACCCCACCTCCCGCCCTGACCCCCAGCGCTCCGCTCCCCGCTTGCGCCCCGCGTGCCCGGCGGCCCGGAGCTGTACGAACCCAGGCGCTGGGCACCGGCACGGCCGGCATCGCCTTTGGCTGCTGCTTTATTGGCTTTGCTCTCAGGATCCCGCGGCGGCCAGGGAACGCCCAGCCCGGAGCAGCGCTGAGGAACGCCTGCAGCCCCTCGCTCTCGTGATTGCGGCCCCGCAGAGCCCCCACGGCACGCCTCGCGCGGGGCAGCCTGCGGGGAGCGACTGCAAACACAGCCAGGCTCCAGCTGCAGCCCGCAGCCCCTGCCCCTGCGCTCGGCAGCAAGGAGGTGGATGGTTTTCTTAAGCGGGGGGGGGAAAAAAACAAAAAAAAAGTCCAGTTCAGCAGCTATCCGTCCCGCCGAGCCAGGCTTCCACCGAACACGGAGCGCGTTGCACTGAACGGAGCGGCACTCCCGGGCCAGCGGCGGGACAGAAGGGGAGGTGACTCTGCTCTCCGCCACGTTCCTCTGGGTTCAGACACGGAAGAACAAGTCCCACAGGGTGATTCTCTCTTCTTTTCCCGGCCCGTCAGATGAAAATAAGGAGCCAGCCAAACACATGGCTTCAAACCAAACCCCCGTGCACTGGAGGAGCGACCAAGCAGCTTCCCAGCCCATCCCAGCGAGCCGGAGTCGTTGACCTGCCGCCCTGGATCAGCCTAGAAAAGCACCGCGAGTGTCAGGAGAAGCTGCAGAAGGAAAACGCGCAGGAAAGCCTGCCGCTCCGCCCCCTGCGCCTGCCTTTCGGACCAGGCACGGGCCTCGGGGGCCAGCTCCGGCGCACAGCTCCGCGTTTCTCTGCTGTGCAGGGCTGCACGCTGCGGGCAAACCGAAACGGGAACAGAAACGCAGCCTCTGGGCCCTGTGCTGTGTTCTCCCTGAAAACACGGGACATCCTGCCCCTCCAGCACGATCCACCTGGCCAGGGAGCCTGCACGGACGGAGCACGTCACGCGTCCTTCCACATCACGCCCCGTTCGTAGCAGCTTCTGGCTGGCCCACGCGAAAAAACACACAACGGCACACGACGAGTGGTTTGCACTTGCATAGCTGCTGGCAGCTCCGGGGGCTGGAGACGCCGTTTCTGGAGGACGCCGACACAGATGAACACGGGGGCCGGGCAGCGGATCCCCCACCGCCCAGCTGTCCTGGGAGCACCGCGCTGCTTCATTTCCAGGCAGCAGCGCGCGGCAGGATGTCAGACACAGGCTGCTGCAGGCGCCGTCAGGATGGAGCTTGGAAAGGTCCCAGACGGGGAATCGGCTCTTCCAGCACCCATCCGGGTCGCAGCGTCTGTCCCGGGCGGCGGCACCGCGCTGCCGCTGGAGCGACGCGAGGAGGGGAGGGACACACACACTCCAGTTCCGCCACCCTCCCCAGCGCGGCACAGCAGCACTTGTGTCGGAACAACCAGCAGAAGAGACAAGGGCTCCGAGATCCTCCTTCCTCCCCCACGCCTCATCGCAAGAATCAGAGGGAGGGGGAAAAGCCAAAAAAAGAAAAAGTGAACAAGAAGAGGCACTGGGTCCTTCAGAGACGTCTGCGCCGTCCGGGGTCACAGCACTCAAGTCCAGTGGTTGAGCCTCATCGGCGTTTCAATCCCACACCGCTCTTCCAGCGGCTCTGCTGGATCCCACTCCTCTTCTCCGAGGTCGAAGCTGGAAGCGAAGGAGCGGGAGGGACCGGGGAAGGAGGGACCGAGCCGCTTCCACCTCTCTCCAGCAGCCCGGCCGCTCTCGCTGCTCGTGACGCACGCGGCTTGCGCGGAGAGCGAGGGCGCGCACCGAAGCCCCTCGGGGCACTTCAGGCCGCTCGCTCTTTGCGGGCCAACGTCCCTTTGCACCGAGCCCGCTCCACGGGGGACGCGGAAAGGAAATAAATATGCTTGTTCAAAGAAAAAAAAATTATATTAAGCGCTTTCCCCCTGCTTTTAAATAGCATAATTGTTTCCTTTTCTCTCTGACATTGGAAGAGTATCCAGAACCCCAGAGGAACTCCATTTTTTCCTTTTTTTTTTGTTTAATATTCTTTATATATATAAAAAGAAAAAAACCCTTGAAAAATAATTAATCCAAAGGAGGGGGAATTAAAAAAAAAAAAAAAAATTTGCTTTCCTGTCACCAGATTGCAAAGGAGAGCTGAGCACTCTCTGGATGCTCGTTCCCAAGCCAGGATGGCTCCGCTTCCGCTGCGCCGGTTTGGCTGCGTGCAGTCAAGTCCACGCTCGAGAAGCTGCCGCCCGTTTCGGATGACCAAGCAAGCTCTGGGGGGATGGGGGGGAAGGAACGACTGCCTGTCTCTCGCCCGTCTCTGCCAACTGGGAGAGGGGCAGAGCTCCGCCGCCGCGCCGAGGTGCCTCTCTCTTCTCAGAGCAGCTGGCGCCGTCGGAGATGTACAGCCGTCTGCGCGGGATACAGGAGGGTGTCTGTCTGCGTGCCCAAATCGGATTTTTTTTTCTTTTTTCTTCTTTTTTTTCGGTAGAGATTTTTGTTATTGTTGCTGCTGCTGCTTCTTCGTGTCTAAGTGTCGCCCGGATTTTTGTTTCCTTCGTTCAGACGCTGCACGTTCCGAGAGGGGGAGAGAAAGGTACACCAACCCGATGCCTTTCTGAACATCAGCCCATCTCTTTCCACTGCTTGTAGAACTCCAGAATGTTTTTTATTTCCACGCTGGCGTTGGCGGCTGCCTGGATGGCAGACTGCGAGCAAGCAGAGACAGAAGAGGTTATTTTTTTCTTGCCCTGTAAGAGGGCTGCCCTCCCCAACGCGGAGGGTCTGAGGCAGCTTGTCACGGCCGAAAGGCCCAATTCCCTGCTAAAACTGCTCTGGCAGGAGAGGCCTGCCCGGACACAGGGATTACTTCTCCCACCTCCCCCAGGACGCTCTGCACCACAAAAGCAGGACAAATCAAGGAGCCTTCAAGGAAATAAGAACCACGGCTTATAAACTGACTGACTGACCTGCATGGGCGCCGAGAACGCGCTGGGGTCCTCCAGCTGAAAGCCCGTGATGATGGTGACCATCCCTGTGGTGTCGTCCTCTCCGCTGCCCTGGGACACGGTCAGCTGTTTGCAGCTGTCCAGGATCTTGTAGAGATTCCTGCCACGCAGGGGCGAGAGAAGAGAGCCGGAGCGGGGAGTCAGAGGGAAGACAGCTTTCTGTGCCAACAGCTGCATACACGCACGGAAGACGCGGGGAACGCAGGACTGTTTCTCGGGTGCCTGTTGAGGGCTTTTCTGAGACCCTCCTTACACGAGATGCAGGCGGAGGGATGCCCCAACGCTCTCCCCAGGGAGTTTTCTCATTTCTCACACAGAGCCCCGAACGAAGTCAGCCGCACGAGGGGTCCCCGTGCCAACAGCCCTCCCCAGCGCCACCGCCTGCTGGGATCCAGGCTCAGACCTCCACGCGCTGGACTCTTACCAGGCATCTACATCTTGCCTCTTCAATTTATGCCTCTCAAAGCTCTTCCCAACGTCCTTCTGGCAACGAATGTACCTAGGGAAGATGAGGGTCACCGAGCTCACACGGAGGCCGCCGCCACGCAGGAGCCAACGCTCTCCAGCAGGTGCCCAGCTGCCGCGGGACCCTTTCGCAACGCTGGCCTTTAGCAACCGAAGTGAGACCCACAGGGCTGCCCAGGAACCCCCCGTGAAGTCCCCCAGAGCACCCGCCCTGTCTCGTTACCGCCGCTGCGTGCGGTTCACAACACCACAAGCGTTTCAAGGCCCCGACGCGGGCCTCGGAGAAGTGGTTTGTCCTTCTCCAGCGACCTGAACAACGTGGCAGGACAGCTCTTCCAGCGCTCCCAGTAAAAGGCTCTGCTCAGTTCTCCGCGCTGGTGAAGAGATGCGACTCCCTCTGGCCCTCAGCAGCAGTTGCATTTCGAGGCTGAGCAGCAACTACGAGCACATCTGGAGAAGCAGCTGCCAAATCCGTTACTTCACTGCCTTCTCTCCCTGCCAAGCGCATTCCTGAGGCCTGGCTTTCCCTCGGCCCACTCCTCTCTCTGCTCCGAGGGATGCAGCGCCTGCTCCCACCAGTAACGCTTTCTTCCAGCCCAAAACACACCCATTCCAAAAGCAAGGAACGCTAACGCTCTCACCTGTTTCCCTTTTTAAATTCTGCCTCCAGATACCGGATGCTGTCCCGAGCACCTGCATTCTCCTTTTTCAGGAAGTCTAAGCCATCAATCACTAACAGGAAAAAAAAAAAAAAAAGAAGCAAAAACATCTGGCTTACAGCTCTGCTTCTGAAACTAACCCAGACACGTCAAGAATCCCTCCCACTGCACCGTCTCTGCGGCACGGCAGCGGGGCTGCCACAGCGGGCAGACGAGGCAGAGGGCGAACGCGGCCTCTCTCTGCCGGCTGTGCTTCGACACGCTACGCTAGATTCCGCGTACGGGCCGCACAGGAACAGGCCCCAAAAGTGACACGCGGAAATGGCGTTCCAGCTGCTCCAGCCAAAGTCAGGAACAACGGCAGCAGGAGAGAAAGGCGCCGCCTGGGCTCCCAGGGCTCGCTGCCCAGCAGGGAGGGAGGGAGGGGAGGGCAGGCTCGGGTTCTGACGTGCCGATCTCATACCTGTCCGAGGGATGATGATGATGAACCTCCCGCTGGTGGCCAGCTGCTTGACGACAGCCAGGTGCTGGCAGAGGGCCTGGGTGTCCGGGACGAGGTACGGAGACATGGCTGACTGCGCTTTGGGCTGCTGGAGACTCCCCTCCAGCTGGGAAACCTCCAGCTGAAAACACACACATGCAGAGACACCTGCTTCACATTTATGCCGAAAAACACCAGCAAACAGGGCAAGGCTCGCCCCACAGAGCTCCAGCAGCTCCTCCCAGCCTCCCAGCACACGGAGCAGAGGGCTGGACGCAGCCAGTGGGTCAGAGGGAGCCGATCGTCCCGCTCTGCGCTGCGCTGGTGCGGCCCCAGCTCGAGTACCGGGTGCAGTCCTGGGCACCTCAGTACGAGACGGACATCAAGCTATCAGAGCGTGTCAGAGGAGGGCAACCGACGCGGGGACGGGTCTCAAGGGCGAGACTTCTGAGGAGCTGCTGAGGTCACTCGACTTGTTCAGCTTGGAGAGGAGAAGGCTGAGGGGTGACCGCATCACAGCCTACAGCTTTCTCACGGGGGGCAGCGGAGGGTAAGGTGCCGGTCTCCCCTCTCTGGGGACCAGCGACAGGACACGAGGAAATGGAACAAAGCTCCATCAGGGGAAGTTCAGACTGGACATTTGTCTTCACTGGGAGGGGGGCTGGTCACTGGAACAGGCTGCCTGGGGAAGTGGTCACAGCACCAAGCCTGTCAGAGCTCAAGGAGCATCCGGACGGCGCTCGTATGTATACAGTTTAGTTTTAGGCGGCCCGGGGAGGAGCAGGGAGCTGGACTCCATTATTTTTCTGGGTCCCTTCCAGCTCGGGATGTTCTGTGATTCTGTCTTTGCGGGACAGACCTACTGCCCCTGTGTGGGACGGGAGCAGGGAGCTCCCCCTTCCCTTCTGAGCGTCAGACGCTCCAGTCACCACCCTGCCAGTTTGCAGGCTGCAACCAGCATCTCCTACCTGCAGCCGAAGCTGAGCCATGTCTCTCATTAGCCTGTTCCGACGAGCTTCCTCTGCAGCCTAGTCACAAAAACAAACTTCCGTGTCAGTTCGCAGGAAACACACACGCTGGCGCTAGCACAGGGCGAGAAGGGGACACCTGGGTGGCTTTAAGGAGCAAAGCTCTTGTCTCCCACCGAAGACCTGTTGTTATGGTCACAATCGGACGGTAACCCACAGGAACGCGCGCCCAGCGCGGAGAGCTAGCCCACCTCTGCCAACTCACCATATGGAACTGGGCTTGGGCCTGCTGCAGCAAGCTGTCCTGCTCCGCCTGCGCTATGCTGATGAAGATCCCCAGCTCCGAGTTGAACTGCAGGATGCTGCCTTGCAGGTGGGTGATGAAGTGGCCAAAGCTCCGAATGCAGCAAATCCGAACCACAGACTGCAGAGAAGCGGACAGGCCGTCACCAGTCACATCTCCCCGCGGGCGTGCAGCCTGAGCCAGCTCCGACTCCGCAGCTCGTGTTTTTGGAAACGGGCAGAAGCCGCTATTAACAAAACTCCAAGGGAAGCATTTCTGATGGAAACGTGCTTCTCAAGACAGAGACTGCAGGAGAGGGCTGCAGGAAAGCCTACAGCTGGCCAGAGAGCTTAGAAGCGTCTGCAGTCTGGGCTTCCCCAACTCAAGAAAACCCAGGAAACGTCAACAGGCTCTCCTCCGTAAATCCCTGCTCAAGCCCCCAGTGCTGGGAAAAGGAATCCCATAAAACAACAACCTACATCGGATTTTGGGGCAGGCACTACTCTTGGCCAGGCTCCTGAGCAACGGCAGCAAGAGGCGAGCCCACGTGCGGTGTGAGATGGCTGCTCTTTGCTCCGGCTGCCCTGGAAGCCCGAGATGACATTCCAGACCTCAGCTGGCCGGACCGTGATTTAACCAACGCGGGTCCCACGCCACGCGTAAGAGCAGAGCCCTCACATTCCGGCAGAAGTTAATGTATTCCCGTATCGGCAAGAATGGGCAAGAAAGAACTGGATCTCCTCTGCACACCTCCAGAAAGGGAAACGCAGCTTGTGCCAGGATTCGGGATTTGCCCTGACTCACCTCCTCAACGGCTGAGAAGATGGGCCGGTCCTGCTCAAAGTTAAACCTCTTGTGTGCGTTCTTCAGAGGAGGAAGATTTCGCAGGGCCACATCTTCCGGCAGCAGCAAGCTGGCTTTCAGGTCCGGGAGCTCAGCGCCGCTCAGAATGTCCTTGACTTCATGGCACAGTGCCAGCCCTGGAAGGACGGGGGGAAGCACGGCAACACACGGTGACTTAAACAACTGACGTGGGGACAAAGAGGAAACCGCTTGGAGGCACACGGTCTGCAGTGCCCGAGGCAGAGGTTCTAAATGACACGTGTGCTGTGAGCACGTGTTGAAGGAGGAACACAAAGGCCGCCTCGAATACAAAGAGCAACTGCCCCAAACAGCCTGCTGAGGCACATCACTTGGAAAAACTGCCGGTTGGAGGGTTAGCGTTCCCACTCGCTCCACCAGACACGCACCCCTGTTTGAATTACGCTTCTCACGAACCGCGGGGATCTTCAGGCTGAGCTACAGGGCGTGGCACAAGCACTCGGAGCTTCAAAGCTCATTTCCACGATTGCCAGGACACAAACCATGCCCTCACCTTCCTTCTTGAGGGTGAATTCCAAGCACGTTGGCCACGCGAGGGCTTCGCACACGCGGGTGCGAGTGTTTCAGTACACTGTCAGCCACATGGAACGCGCTAACAGAGCTAAAGGCTACAGGACAGCGTGCAACTGGAATGGTGTTTGAACGCACAGCCAACGCACGCACGACGTCCCTTCCCGTTGTGCTTACAAGCAAACTGCCACTGGCAAATCTCTGGCCCCAGGATCTACCACACGCCGTGAAATCCCTCACGACTAGGCCTGCTGAAACATCCCACTCCACCTCCTTCTCCAGTACCTGATTCCTGCAGGTCTGCAGCAGAAGGCAGAAGGTTCAGGAGCACAGACAGCCTGTTCCACAGGCTCTGAGAGCTCTGCAGGAACAAAACACAAAAGGCCACAGAAAACGTCAAGACGGATGTACGCGATAACCAGGTTGCTTGGGCTTCCAGCATCTTCCACAGACCTCAGAGCGCTTTAGGAAGAGTAAACGTCACTATAGGTGGCTCAAGATTAGCTAGTTCACCTGGGGGTACTTAACACCGCCTTCTGCACAGGACTGGGACAGCCGCCTCAATCCCCTGAGCGCCCCAGCCCAGGGGAAGAGACGCAGCCCTGGACCGGCCCCCGAGCGCAGCCCCCACCTGAGCACACATGATGATGAGGTCCGTGTTCGTCCTCAGCCAGTCCAGGAACACCTTGACAGTGAGCAGCAGCCCTTCGTTGGTCACGATCTCGAGCTTCTCCTGAAGGGATCGCTCATTCCGGCAGGATTTGTTACTTGAAATGCTTTCCTCGGAGTCAGACACATCATCTGGAAAACGAAGGGAAAAGTAGGATGGCAGGCATCGAATCCCTGGAGAAGCCGAGCCCTACTGGCACGAGAACAGCGCTGCGCCGGTAAGAGTGGAGTTGAACTTCTCAGTGCCTCCACAAATCTCCAAAAAACCTGTTCCCTGCCCCCTGCGCTGTCGATAAGAGTGGATCGCTGTTGCGTTTTCTTCTTCGTTGGAAGAGCCCTAAAATCTCCCTTTGAGAGTCTGACAAACGCCTTGACCCCTGCAGCAGCCTCAGCGCCGCTCGCTAACAGAGCGGGGGGAAGCATTTACCGCCAATGAAACCGCACGGTAGCTGAAGAATAATAGCACAGAACCTTGATTCAGTAATGGTTTTGATTCCACAGCTGAAGAACAACAGAAGCAAGAATCACGGCAGCTCCATGAGGGACCTGAGGTCGGGGTAGGGCCACGCTGGGAACCAAGGATGCATTTTGTTACAGCCCCTTATTTTAATTGCACAGTCATTTCTGCCTACTAGTACGGCTATTATCATCCAATAAACCTTCGGAATCAAAAGGGAGGAAGTCAATTATTCAGAATTCACCCCTGCTAAAGTGTTAAGACCACTGAACAGCCTGAATTTGGAAACAGCAGCTGAGGAAGGAGAGCTCAAAGCTGAACAGCACACGGGTCGTTCAGCCTCCAGCGACAAAGGCACCACGGCCACGCAACTCAAACACATTCCTGCAGCTGCAACATCTGCGTCACCCAGCGAAGGAAAATGTTAAACAGACCCAAAATCACGTGTTTCTTCATCTACCCCCGTCTCTGCCTCCAAACCCCGGCCCAGGCACAGCCTGCACCCCACCAGTGCTGCAGGCCCACGGAATTTGGCAGCACGACGCCAAAACGTTTCCTCGCTGCGGGGAAGCTGGGAGGAATGACAAACAAGACCGAACAGGCCCACGTGGATTTATCTGAAGCACACACCACCACCCTGTAGCGCTTCGGATCTCCCTTTCAAGCTGTTTTTTCCCAAACGTTACGCAGCTGTGTAAGTCGCGTGGGGACAGAGACACTGCAGCTCCACCTGCTGTGCACCTGCAGTCTGGGTCAGCGCCGAGCACGCAGCAAGGCAGCGCTCAGAGCGTCGCAGAGAGGCCCCCAGGTCCTCTCACACGCACCTCAGCCACACCTTACAGACGAGCTCCTGCAGTCAGGCGCTTGTCGGCCCGGCAGAGCCGATAATCTGACATCTCACGGAGAACTCCTTGGCCCGCTCCTGCACTGCCCATCACCAGAAGCGCTAGTGTCTGATTACAGATGTTTCACGGGAGAAAAAGGAAGAGAACTCAAATTTTTAATACCTGCTGGAATTACCCTCTGTATTATCAGAGCTGCTCAGCATCTATTCTGCCGAGCAGTTCAGCGGATAACCCTGGCTGGTGCAGGCGTCGCCTTCGCTCAGAGCACACGTCCCTGGATGTCAGGCAGCAAGAGCGAAGCTCCTCCTTCAGGAAACACCCAGCCCAAGACCTGCCCAGCACTTGGGCAAACTGCTCCTCCAAGCCCAGCCAAAGGAGCACGAGAAGGGGTGGATTTTAGCTAACACACTGCTACAGCTCGCGGTTTTCTACACAGAACTGCAACAACAAATATTTCGACTGAGGTTGCCGATTCTTACCTTGCTCTGTCGAGCTGGGCTTCTCCAGATCCCCATTGACACACGGCTTGCTCTCCACTCCATCCTTCAAGACGGGCGGTTCGCTGTTCGGTTTCAGAAGGATGTTGCTGAAAGTGGGAGCCAAGCGAAAGCAGCGTTTGGTCTGAAACAGCTGGGTGGACATGGCCTGGAGATTGCTGGCGATGCTTGCGTCATTAGTGCTTAGGGAAGCTGGCCCGTTGAGAGCTGGATCCGGAGCCTCCATTTTAGAGACGCTTGTGCTCTTGGAGTCCCCCAGCCCACTGCCATCCACACAGTTTTTTAAGGCCTCTCTGGGCCCACTTTTGCCTCGGCCACTTCCCTCCTCACCTGGCTCATCCTCCATGTCCTCCAAGTCAGACCGAGATTCTTGGCTGTTCATGTCAGAGTCCGTCTCCACATCAAAAGCAGCTTCTGCTTCTTCATCGCTCTTCTCTGAGCCACTTTCTGAGCCATCGCTGCCCTTCATGGAGCCCTGACTGGAGTCAGAGTCAAAGCCCTCGCTCAGGTCACTCTCATCCACCTTCTGGGGGTGGCGGCGGCGACGCAAACAGGACAGGCGGGAGTATTTCTTGCTTTTCTTGCAGTCATTCTTCCGTTGCTCCTCACTGGGCTGATGATTGGCCAAGTCAGCTTCAGCTTCCTTCTCAATCGAGTTCAACGGCTCTCGCGGCTCCTGGTCATCTGCGGGCATTTCAAACGAGACCACAAGTGAAGAAAGCCCCGATGTGTCGCACAAGCTGCCCGCCAGCCCTGATTCCGGGGAGCCAGCAGTGCCAATTTCAGCCATCGCTGCTGTTAGTGGCTTTAAGCAGGGAAAAAGCAATGGCAACCTGAGACGGACGACTCGCTTCCCGAAAGGCGCCCAGAAAGGCTCGGGAAGCCTGGACTCCTACTGCCCGAGCCGTGCTGCTCCCTTCCCAGGCAGCCTCAGTGCTGAACGCGGACAGACCAGCACAAAAGACACAGTTGAATCTCCCGTCTTTTCCCCGGCTTTCTGCAGCCTGAGAGACAGGTGACCCACCGAGCAGGGCACGCGCGTGGGCCAGCCAGCTTGACTAAACCGGCCACTCCGCGCTGTAACTAGACCGAGCTGACCTAATGCCTTCCTTGAGCAAGACGCTCACAGCTTCTCCAGCAGCCCCGTGCCACCCCGACAGCTTCAAAATCCACGGAGGGGATGGGAGCACCCATTGCTGCTTTGACCAGGAAACCTCTGGTCTCGCGTCCCGTGAATTATTACGAGCTGACTGTTTGCAGGGGAGAGATTCAGCAGTTCTATCCTCAGCTCAACAAGATTCCCTGGAAACCAGCCTGAGCCGAGTCCCCTCGACACTGCCCTGCCCAGGTGTTTCACCCGAGATCACCTCCTCGGCGGAGGAGGAAAGAGCCCAGTAAGTAACAGCAAACAGAGGAAATAAGGAGCACACACCGGGGTGAACAGATGCTGAATGAGCTGCCAAGAGACACAGAGAGAGAACTCCCTGCAACAACGAAGGCAACGTTCTCGTTCTGTGGCTGATTCTGATACTCACAGAGAGCGTCTAAGTGGAGACTGCCTCAGCAGACTACTCATCTTTGGGGATTTCAGCCCAGCAGTGAAAGATCAAGATGTCTCTAACACCACTCAGGCCCTGCACTACAAAATCCACACCCGGGAGATTCAGGAAGGAAAAGTAAAGAGCCGGGCCTGCAGGCAGGCAACCGGGCAGAGCCAGCGTACGCCGTCTCTGTTCTCCTACCTGTGCCGTCACTCTGAAAGGCCGAGACGGGATTTTCCCCTTCTTCCAGCTCTGCCTGCAGGCGGATGTTGACGTGGTTGACCAGGTGAGAGAAGAGGGCCAGAGTGAAAGCAATGGCTGCGCTGTACTGCTTTGAGCCTGCAACAAGACAGCGTGATGAGGTGGAGGAGCCTGACCACAGGACCAAGACATGAAGGCCAATTAAAACATCATCTTCAGCCTTACTGGACTGCTGAATGTTAACCACCGCATTTCGGAATGGGTTACCTGCCCTCTTGAGGCTGTGGACACTCATAAGGCAGATGATCACCATGCGAAAGATCAGGAGATCAGGAAGGAAGGAGTAGCCGCTCTCATACTCTTCTTCATCTTCACTAGTTGAGCTCAGATTAGGAGAGGGCAGGTAGAACAAGCACAGGTTGAAATCCTCCAGCACAGACTGGCAGAGAGATGTCAGCTCAGAATCCAGAGAGCTTACCAAGGGAGGGAGGAGAGAAAAAAAAAAAAAAAAAATTATTAAAGACTCAAGCTCCTGGCCACGTCTGCATGGAAAGGGAACCAAACCCGGCAGTTAGTCTCTCCTCTAGCGCTAGACAGGACGAAGCTCCAGGGCAAGAACAGCTACGGGAAGCAAGTGAGATTAATTGCATTATGTTTTCCTCTCCCAAGCTGCTAAACTGAAGACAAAAGATAACCAGAGCCCCTCCCCGCAGAGACGTGTCACCAAAACCCCTCTGCTTTTCCCGTGGGAGCTCAGGCAGCAGCCATTAGGATACACAATGCTAAAGGCAGCAGAAGTTTCGGATCCACTGCCCAGGCAAAGGATTACATTGCAGCGCACAAACCAAGGGCTGCACTTCTCCTCCTCCCACGTCTCCAACTGGCAGCCCTGTGCGAATATTCCAAAATCCTCTGTAGCTATGGGCTACTTCAAAGGATGCAGCCAAGGTATTCCGTATAACGGGCTACGGGAATCTCCTAGCCAGAAAATAAACCCATCTGCAAAACATCTAGAAAATCCTTCTCGGGAGCAATGTGCTTGGGAAACTGAAGTAATTCCCAGTTTTCTTACGCACTGCATATGTGTTACGTGGGTAGTAAACGAGCCTCGCAGTTCCACTCTGGTAGGAGCCAGTATCTGAAAGCTCATCCCGCACTGGGCTGCGCTAGCAAGGGCCCAGCCCCTCGCTATCCGGCACTCACGAGATGGCATCTGGAGCACCGCATCCCGTCTTGAGGCGCTCAGCCAAACAGAAGGACACTGACAAACTGGACTGAGTCCAGCAGAGGAGTGTCGGGGGAACAGGGAACACAACGTAGGAGAAGAGGCAAAGAGGATCAGGTTTCTCCAGTCTGAAAGAAAGACGGCTCGGGGGGCAGCATCTTCTGTCCTCAGGTGCCACATGGGTGGCGACAGGACTGAGCAAGACTCTTCTCAGCGGTGCTCAGCAGAAGGAAGGGAAGCAATAGGTTCAAGCTGCAGAAAAGGAAAATGAGACTAGATGCAAGGACAAAGAAAATTCCACAGTGAAGGCGGCCAGACACTGGAAGGGGGACCAGAGAGGTGTGGAATCTCCGTCCTTGGATCCACTCAAAACTCAGCTGGATGGAGCTCTGAGCAACCTCATCCAGCTTCCCACTGGAATCTGCCTTCACAGTGGACCCTGCTCTGGGAAGGACTGGGCGCCCAGAAGCTCCCTTCCGACCTGAAGTGTTTCATTATGAGTTTAACTGTCGCCTGTGCACGAGCCCCTTTAAAACGCCCGCTCTGTTTCAAGAGGTAAGAGATCAATTCACAATCAGCTGAAAACCTCCCAGCAGAGACAGAAAATCCAAGGCGGGGGGAGCGGGAAACCACACAGCTGTCCAAAGCTTTCCGTTTACTCTAACAGCAACAGGTTATGCTGTTTGTTTCTTTGAACAGCTATTTGGTTACAGATTCCCAAAGGCAACGAACAGCCCTGCACACGTAAGACAGCGACGCTTTGCTGTCCTATCAGCCTAAATCCAGCGCTTGCCAGGAAAAAGCGTTTGATGACGAACAAAGCAAGAAAACACCAAAGGCACAGCACAGTACAGAGACGGGCTGTGAGGCCTGCGAGTTCAACATTCGCTCAGCTACCGGCTTGATCAGCCAGACCTGCAAAGCATTCAGCCCTCTGGGACTTCAGCCTCCCTCGGAAGACAATCTTTCCACTCTCCCTGCAAGGTGAGAAGACTAAAGCCTTGGACTTTTTGTCAGAAAGCCTCAGCACAGGCACTGTTATCCTACAGGGAACAGTCTCTTCCAGTTTGAATGCCTGCTACTCCGGGTTATCAACAGAAGAGACCGTAGAATGTGCTGTAACCTTACCTGCTCTTTGGCTGCAAAAGACTCTGCAGGTACATAAAGCTCACCAGCAACCTCTTAATGTCTTTGCCTCTAAAAAGATTGAGAAGAAAACAGTGTAAAGGAGGTGCCCCATCACAAAGATGGGCCAGACTAACAGAGCTCTATTAATAGGTACATCGGGTTTCAATTGAAAACTACATTCTGATGAAACTGAAGAGGGGAAAAACAAACAAACAAACAAACAAAAAAAAGACAGCTAATACACTTCTAGCTTTCACCAGGATGCCTCAACTCTCATCAACAGTTGTCAGCTCCAGGGGAGATGAGAAAATCTCCCACCTCCAACTCTACACATAGTCAGCATTTAGCTTTTCTCCTGAAATGACGATCTGAGAGACCAAGAACGATCTCTAGACTGGGGCTCTCAAAGTTCTGGGAGCAGCCAGTGCCTCGAATGGGCCGTCTACCAGCTCCCACTTCCTAGAGAGACACTACTCTCAACCCAGAGGCTGACGCTGCCGGCCCTGCAGACCCTCCGGCCGCGCTCCTTTGCTTTCGCTCTCACCGTTTCTTGCTGGGAGACAGCTTTCTGGTTTCGCACTTCTTCAGCTGGTGATACATTTTGGCTGCTTTGTCATACAGCCGCTTCAGGTTCCCACAGGCGCCTTCAAAGGACACTTCAGACTGGATACTGAGACGCCAAAACAGAACACATCAAAAGTTACTTGGCCACAAGGTTACTCACATTTTATGGCTTTAATTCACTAGAAAGCTATTCAGGCACCCGAGCACGAACACAGGCGGCTAGTGCTTTTGTTTGAACATGCTGGGCTACCTAACTCCCGCAGACGTCTGCAAACCCCACTCCAAGCTGCACCGCGGCTCCGCCGGCAGTGCCCACACCCCTTTTCAAACCTGCGCCTTAAGGCCACGCGCCGATAACTGGATTCTGCCACCTCGCTGTGCGGGGTGCCTCACTCAGCACCTCCCTCCCCCTCAAACCCGGCTCTCTGGCGCAGGCGGAGGGTCTCAGGTGAAACCCTGCCCTCCACGCGCGGCCCTGCACATCTGTTTTAGCGACCAGCACGAGGGTTTGGTTTGACCAAGGCTCTTTGTTACTACGAGTCCTGCTCAAGGGCGAAATAAACCCATTTCTCTTCCCCATCCCCTGAAACCCAGCCGCTGAGAACAGTCACAAGCTCAAAGCAAAGGAGGAAAGAATCCAGCACCAGCAACCACAGTGCACCGACTCTCCGTTCGGGAAGCCGGATCCCCACGGACGCTCACCAGCGTAAGTAGCAATAGGTAGCTTCCACGTTGTAGTATTTGCTGCCCGCCAGTGTCCCCAGCTGGTTAAAGGGCATGCCTGTCAGGAAAGAGAGGGACAATGGAATCAGCTTACGATTCTCCAGCGGCACTGCTAGAAAGTGATCCTTTCCCTCTCACTACACTTCCACGCAGGCGGGAAGCCAGGAGACACAAACAGGAACAAAGCTGTAGTACAAAGGTCTGGACTACCCAATCCTTTCGACACCCAGGGGTTTTTTCTGTTTTAAAGTGCTTTTAGATCCTCCCCTCCTTCCTGACAGTTATCTACACAAGAAAGCAGAGCAAACAACGCCTCCTCCTCTGTATTAATAATGCCACGGCCTCGACCCCGTGTTCCTCTTGACACGGACATCATCTGATCAGCGTTCGAGAGTTCCGCTCCAGCGCATCGTGGAGCACAAATTTGTGTCACTGACTAATATCTGAGATCAGGCTATCAAACAACTCAGTGAGAACTCTGCACAGACAGCACAGAGAAAACATCTTCACTGGAATTGTACACTTTTTTAGACAAGACAGGCCCTCAATTCCTGCCACAACGTGTTCTCATAAGGTAGTTACGTCTGAAGGAGAAAGCAGCATGTGAGACTTTTTTTGCAGGGGTAAAAAGAGGGAGATGACAATGCTCTGCTTCTGGTAATGGACAGCTGGATCTTCTGTCAACCATGGAAGTCTGAGCTTCTCAGGGGTTATCAGATGAGTAAGCTGAAGAGCACCTTTGCTTTAACTCCTCTCTTTGGCTGCCAGCAAGAGAGATTCTCAAAGAAGGAAGCAATTGTAACCAGAGGATAAAACCACTCCTCTCTCAGCAGCAGGATACAAACCCGACCAGCACAGTATCAAAGATGGTTTGTGGCAACATGGTTTTAACATATAAAAGCTCATGGCAACTCACTCACTCACCGATCTGTGGTGCAACAGAAAGGGCTTGATAGTAAAACCGTTCAGCCAGCAACTCTGTGTCCACGCCTGCCAGTTCATTCTGATAGCGAGCTGAAAGACAACCACACAGGGCGCATCAGAAACCAGAAGGCAGCGTCTTCTCTTCCCTTCTGCAGAGAAGCAGTTTCCCTACAGATTAAAAATACCACAAAACTAGAAATACTGGCCAAGTCAACAAATCCATCAAAGAACCACCGCTCCTGGCAAAGCGCAGAAACGCAGCGAGCTTGCCAGGCCCCTCCGAAGCACTTTTATTTTAACCGCACTGCTCCACACATCGCAGCCCCCGCCGCTGCAGGCAAAGGGGGTGTCCCTCAATGTTGTGGCAGCAGGTCGCAAAAGGAAGAAGTTTTTCTGCTCCACGCGTTAAGTGCCGATTAATTTATCCTTGAAACAACTCAGAGCTGTGCTCCGTGTTCCAGTACCTCAAGCAGACTACATTCTGCTACAGCAGCGTGTGAAATCTAAAGCAAGCCAGCTGACGTAGTAAATACCTGGCTGTGGCTAGATTGGACTTCACTAATTTTTGTTGTTGTTGTCCGGACAACAGCAGGCATTTTGGAAACCTTGGGTGAAAGCACTGTGAAGAGGGGAGCACGCCTCTCCCCCAGCAGTCAGGGAAGTCATACCTACCTCCCCCGTGAGACGCTCATTCACAATGCCATTTTTAGGCTGATTCACGCGCAACGGTAACGCCAAACGGCTTTCGGGAGCTTGAAGGCTGCTGCGCGTCAAGCACATTTACCCGCGCCACACTTCAAATAGCTGCTTTTCCCGCAATTACACGTCTTCTCACCGCCTTCGCTCCCACGTGCAGACAACCAAGCAAGGAGCTGACACGCTCACCACACACTTTAGGAGGTCGTGACTGTCAGAGAGACACGTCTGCTGTGAAAGGATGACACGCAGCCAGACACAGTGACACAGAACCGGCGCTTTGCAGCGGCCTGCCGCTCTGGACTGACTCAGACACTGCTCAGCAGATCTGACTTCAGTCACCTCTGTGCTGGTGACGTGGCTCTGTAAGGCAACCTTGTCTGAACCGAGAGGTCAGCCCGCTTCCAAGTTTCCTCCACATCGTCCAAACAACGTAAGGAAAAGCGAAGGCCTCCATCCTGCCGCAGCCACAGATGCAGCTCTTTATCAACAGCCACCTCCTCACCTCCTCTCCCAAAACCAAAGCTCCTGCACCTCGTAGCGGTTCAGTTATCCACGAGGATTTCAGCTTACACCAGGCACTGACAGGTGTGTCAGAGGGAAACTGGTGTCTGCAGTAACTACGGCTGGTGACCAACAACGACGGACTCAGCGCAGCGCAGGCACCACCTTTTTAGCGCGTTAAAGGTCGCCCTGGAAGACGACGCCGTTCTTACCTAGATCTCCCAGATAAACCAGACATCTGTGACACGCCATCTGTGCCCACTCCATCTCCTTCTCCGATGCAGACACGGGTTTCTTGCAGCCTGCGTGAGAAATATGAAATCACACACACCGTGGGGTAACGCCAGCCGGAAAGACGCACGAGCTGCCCACGCCTCGGCCCGAGACACTCAGCATTCAGTGGGTGAAAACAAAGACCACATGGCCAGACCACAGCGTCGCTGCAGTCTGTGGCACCTTACAGACCAGCACTGGTTCACTCTTCTCGCCAAAGCGTGGAAAATCAATGTAGAAAATCCACGTAGACACGGATGCTCACCCCCTCCCCCTCAATCCCCTGCCGACCGGGGCGGTGCACATCGCCGCATCACGAACAGCCCCCGAAACGACCGTCGCTGGGCTTTATCTGCGGGGTAGGCCTCAGAGAGCCGCCTCCGTCTGCACTAAGACGAGGGGACAAAGGCCAGCTCCTGCCTACGAGCCATGCGATCGCGTTCACGTAGCACTGAGCACAAGCCAGTAAGGCCTGCCGAGGGGCTGACTTCGTCAGCACGGCTAACGAGGCCTTTGATTAGGAGCCGGCGCAAATCCCTGGAAGCCAGAACAAAGTCTGAGCACGCGTGCGCCTGGCAGCAGCAACGTGGATGTACCATTCCCGACATCGAAGGTGGAAACACTCCCATTGTCTCAAGACTGAGATCTAGATTTAGGACTGGCCCACCGAAAATGGAGGAAGAGAAGTAAAACAAGGGAAAATCAGGACAGCCGGTCTGTGCTGTAGACAGGGCAGCTGCGGCCCGTTGGGAAGAACTGCCGCCGGACAAAAATGCCTCTGCGTCCAGAGCAGGGCACAAACCCGGCGAAAGGGCCGGAAGGAGCGTCCTGCCGGCTGAGGCTGAGGACTCTGGGCTCCTCTAGTTTGGAGAGAAGGAGGCTGAGGGGCGGCCTCATCGCTCTCTGCAGGTTCCTGAGGAGGGGAAGTGGAGAGGGAGGTGCTGATCTCGGTATCCAGCGACAGGACACCTGGGAATGGTTCAAAGCTGCCTCGAGGGAGGTTCAGATTGGACATCAGGACGCATTTCTTTACCAAGAGGGTGGTCAGACACTGGAACAGGCTTCCGAGGGGGCTGGTCAATGCCCTGAGCCTGTCAGTGCTGAAGAAGCACTTGGACAATGCCCTTAACACGCTTTCACTTTTGGCCAGCCCTGAGCTGCTCCAGCAGTTGGACTGCATGGTCATTGTAGGTCCCTTCCAATGGAAACAGCCTCTTCTATTCTATGCTAAATTTAAAATAAACAAACAAAAAAGCAGTTCAGGCAGTGGAAAGTGTCAAAAGCAAGAGGGAAAGGCTCCAGTCAGCTGACCTGAACTAACTTAAACCATCAAAGGTGACCCAGTTCCTGGGAGGGGCTGCCTGTGCTTCCCATCTCCCCACCAGCACCCTCTGCCCAGCCAGCGGGGCCACGGTTCGGCCAGCGACCAGGAGGCAAAGGCTACTGCCTCCGCTCTCCAGAGATCATCTACCGGGCAGAGCAGCACCACGGCTCCAGTCTAGGTTCGGTCTTCCTGTCGCCAAGGACTTCCGCCTTCTAGAGGAGAACATTCCCTCAAGCAGGAATCGCAAAGGAAGATGTTCAGAGCAGTCCAGCCCGCAGTCTGAGCTGCTTCTCTGGTGGGTCAGTTTCAAAGAGTGGAAGTGAACTCTGGAGGCTCAAGGGCCCAGCGGGGAACGGCTCCCGCTCACCAACAGGCATTACACAAACGGCCTTCAGACCGGCGTCCGAGTACGCTGCGGGACCCATCCTCCCTGCCCTTTCTGCTTTCAGTCCTCTTGCTCCCATTTGTACAACCACCAAGTTGTGTCCGCCCTCGTCTGTAGTTCATATGGGATTCTGAGATGTCCATCTTTTCTGGGAATGCAGGGTTACATCTCTGTTATCCAGTTACACACTCGTCTGCTGCACCCCTTTAATTAAGGGAGCCTAAAGACATTAACAAACCCGAACAAGGGGAGCCTTTCGAACGCAGCCGCACACCACGGGGTACAAGCCCATCTGGAACGCGCACGCTGAGAATTTATTAATTCTGCAGCACGGAGACGCGTTTCTCAAAGCAACAGTTGCCAGGGACATCTGCCTTTAAACTGACATTGTCCACCCTGACCAGGATACGACCATCTCCCAGAACGAAGAACAGCATACAGCAACTAGAACGTTCTACTGCTGAAGACGTTCCGACTTCTCCGACGTGGGTTTGTGCAGCCGCCCCACCGCCAGCTTTGAGAACGCCAGTCAAACCCTCGCTAACACGGGCCAACAACGTCCAGAGGCCCCGTTTCTCTCCCGGACCCACTCAAACAGAACCGTGTGCCTTGAGGCCACCCAGCGCAACCCAGCAGCACACGTGAACAGACCACGACGCGGCAATCGAGGATGCGAATGCGTACGCAGCCTTGAGCTGCTTCACACAAACACTCAACCCAAAGACAGACGGGCTGGAGCAAGCGGAAGCCCCGCGGCTGGGACGCAGGCCTCGCCCAGGGGCCCGACGCTGGGCACCAACCTATCAGCGGGTCCGTCACGTGCGTCCAGTCAATGCAGCACTGCAGCTCCAGCTGGTAGTGAGACTGGATGTAGAGGAGAAGGTGCTGGTAAAATCCTATCCCAGCGACTAAGTGGGTCCGGTAGGCGCACTCCAGAGTGCTGCGGCTGTGGATGTGCTGCAGGGAGGACAAGGGAAGGTGTTAACGCAGCCCGGGTATCGCTCGAGGCCGGCCACCTGCGTCACGCCACGCGTGAAGCCAGGCAGCGGTGGCTCGGTTCGGTGCCTCCTCTCGCTCGACAACGCTGTCTCTAGAGGGATCTACCCAGGGCCAGCAACAAGGAGGAGAAACGCTTGCTGCAACAACAAAGGAGTAGGATCAAGGTGTCTGCTCAGAGTACCCCAAACTCGTTCAGACAGCCACGTCCCCCACAGCCCACGGCAAGAGGAAACACAATGTGAAAACCGAGCATTTTCTAACCATCAGCTCCGCTAAAAACAATTAGCACTGACGAAGCCTCTTAAGACCATGGTTCTACTTGGAGATATCTGTCTTTTGAAGATGGGAAGATAAAAATTAAGCAAATTATGTTGAAATATCCTCCGCAATGGCAGGTGTCTCAGCAGATCATTAAAGCTTACCTGCCCACAGTTAGACAAAACGTTCAGGTCAGCTCCACGAGCAGAATTCAGGAGCGCCTGGCTCCCCGCCCTGCGTTCAGACCACAACTTCTCCAAGCAAACCAAGGTTTTAACTTGGTCTCACCCAGTGCACAGCCAGAGACTTTTCTCATGCCAGAGCTGTAGATACCTGCCTTTTTATTTGTTTTAATGAGCTGGATAACTTCATAGTACACTTTTCTCCAGAGCAGTTCTTCTGCTTTCCTTCCATAATCCACTGGATGCAAGAACATCAGCTTCACGCACAGCTCGCGCAGCCTGAGGCAGACAGCAGAGAACCACATTCAGCCACAGCGCCTTCAAACACAGCTGAAATCCAGCCCCTGCCTCAAAACCCCGCAGGGACCCCAGCTCGACACCGAATACACCGCGCAACTGCGGATTCACAACCTCCACGTGCTGCTTCCCCAGCCAAATAGAAAAAACAAGGGCCCTGCCCAACTGACTTGTTCCTCAAGCTGATGTTCTCCGGCTTGAACACTTCTTGATACGCTGCCTTGTTGCCGAGGATGAGATCCAACCGATGAACAGCCTCTACCACAGCTCTGCAAGGAAACAAAGACAAAACAGAGTTTCAGGATAGCAGTTATCTGGGATTATTTGACGAGATCTGGGATGTCTGCACAGAACTGCACCCCGGAGCCTCCTCTTCTCCAGGCTGAGCAGCCCCAGCTCTCCCAGCCCGGCCTCACAGCAGAGCTGCTCCAGCCTCTCAGCATCTGCGTGGCCTCCTCTGGACCCTCTCCACCAGCTCCACGTCCTTCTGATGTTGGGGGCTCCAGAGCTGGACGCAGCGCTGCAGGGGGGTCTCACCAGAGCGGGGCAGAGGGGCAGAATCCCCTCCCTCGCCCGCTGCCCGCGCTGCTGGAGGTGCAGCCCAGGGTGCCGGTGGTTTCCGGGCTGCGAGCGCACGTTGAGCTCACGCTGAGCTTCTCACCCACCAGCACCCCCAGTCCTTCTCCTCAGGGCTGCTCCCCATCCGTTCCCCCCAGCCTGGATCTGTGCTGGGATGGCCCCCACCCACGAGCAGGACCTTGCCCTTGGCCTGATCTTCACTGCAGTGATTCACTGATTAAAGCTCTTACCGATGTCTCAGTGACAGGTCATAGATATTCAAAACCAGCCTAAAATATGGAATTTGTAATGGGATTTTTTCCCCTGAAAGCCAGCTAAAAGGCAGACCAACCAACCTCCAAACCTCTGAGTCATACAAAAAAACACTTCTGTGAATCACTGCCCAAGACTCTCCTCCTAGAGAAGGAGTATCACACCACGTGTAAAATCTCAAGCGCTCCAAAGCTCGTAACTGTGCTCAACCCAGCCTACAGCTGCAGAACCTTGCAGTGAAATAAAAGCAGGGACTGACAGAAGCGTTAGTCCTGACAGAAAGTGCCCTCATCGACATCTCCTGGACGGTTCAACACAGCAAGAATCGACTAGCCGTCGACGCCTGAACGTTCTTCTCGTGCGCACGCACAAACGGTCGCTGGACTGAGCACGGGGCGCTCGCCAGCAAGGGCGTGCAAACCCACACGCCAAGGAGCTGGGCTGAAACCAGCCGCACTTCCCTGAGAACTACAGAGATTACGGCAACGTAACCGTCGGGTTCGTGTGCCAGCCCCCACTAACACGGCAAACCTCCTCTCTCAAACCCGCCGCACCAAAAGGAACTTCCCTGAGAAAACCCAGCACGCTCAGGAGCTCAAAGAGAAAACGTCCTGTCTCCTGCTGCGTCGCGGGAAGCCTTTCACCCAGGGACAGCTGGAAACCTCCTTTGCCTGCAGTACAGCACAGAACCCGGCAGAAGCGAGCGGCACAGGGAACTGTCTTACACAACGTCTCGGGAGATCAAAACGCCACAGACCTGAACCAACTTCTTCCTGAAGAATCACGAAGAAAACCAAGAGTAGAGGAAGAATCGCACACAAACCTTGACACCCACAGCCCCTGCTGCTCGCCAGCATCCTTCTCGCACGGCCTGAAGGTCCTTCGCGACCCTAACAGCCCAACGCCCTCCACAGCACGTGAGGCAAGCCAGTAAAACGCTTCCCAGTTTGCAGGTAAAAGGGAGCAGGTACATCCAGACTCTCAGCGTGGTGGCAGGGAGGGGGACACGATCGACAAGCCCCACACACGTTTCGTTTCTCCAGAACAGATCTCCAGAGAGCAGCAGGTGCTAAACCTGTCTTTACTGCAACCTGTGATCCTCGTCCTGTCACTGCACCCTCAGCGGGGAACGAGGGTGGCGCGCGGGGAACGGATTTGTCTCCCGCGCAGAAGGGTGACCAGAAGAAAGGGGAACTGCCGATTCATTTGATTCCCAGCAAGAAGTACAGGAAATCTGCGATGTTCTATTCCCAAAGCAGGCAGTTTCTACGTCTCCAAAGCAGCTATAAAAACGTGTTCACTGTGCGCCAGACCGGCAGCCGCGGCGTGTCTGATACCAGCTCACGTGTCACCGACACCTCAAGGGGAGAAATGATCTCAGGATGACTACGAGCAGTTGACACCTGCATCCAAGGACGCGGTCAGCCCTCAGGGTGGGATGTCGCACGTGCAGGTGTGAAACCATGCCCCCAAATCGTCATGTGCACGTTAACGGTATGCGAAGGCTCCACACTGACTCCTTTCCCACCACTTATCCAACTCAGGTTCCTTTATGGGCACGTGCTCCAGCCTCTCTCCCTGCTCAGTAGCTCGCACGCCAAACAAGCCTCATCTAAAAAAAAAAGGGGTGACAAAATCTCATCCAAGAATCCTCCTGAGTCTGGCAGTGACAGGAATGCACCTTGACACCGCGCAGCGTGACACCCACGGAACGGCAGGAACCGCTCAGAAAGCCGCTGCCAGAACCTCTCTGCAGGCCGCAGAAGCGCACCGACAGCTCCGGGGCTGCCCGCAGCACCGGCGGGTGCGAAACGTCACCCAGCAGCTGCAGAAAGCCTCCTCGCGCGCCAGGGCGCCTGCTGAACGCGGAGTGCAGAACAGTTTCCCTGCGGGGACGCTGGAGGGCATTTCGCCTTCCCCTCGAGCACGGGGCGGGGGACGTCCCGGCGGGCGTCTTCGCACAACCTGGTTTCCTAGGGCAGCCAGGGATGGGGACGTGCAGACACTGGTTGCTTCTGCTGCTTTTTAGAGGTGCAGAAAGAAGCAGAGTTGGTGACTCGAAAGCAGCAAGGTTTATCTTGTAGTACGCGAGTTCCGGAGCCGTAAGGCAGGAGGCCAACCCTACGCTGAAACGTCCTCTGATCAGCACGAGCTCTGTGCTGCTGCTGGGAGAGGTGGAGGCAGGAGAAAAGAAGGATCTGTGACGGCCAGCGATGACTCGCAAGAATCCTACGTTCGCAGCGGTGAGAAACGGGAACGTGGTGAGGGGAAGAAGGTGCAGGAACCAGCCTCGCTTCAAAAATGTCAGGAAACACCAACACAGGCGCCACGGCCACGCGCCGATTAAAATGCAATTTCACATTTGTGCCTTAGGTGGCCGGAGACCACGGGCTGAATTTTCCTTCCTGGTGGAGAGGCCAGACCTTGTCCCGGTATCCGTTTTACACCTGCTGGGTTTAAATGTTGCTTTCAGACACGTTAGAACCACCGCGGAGGCAAAGCGGGTGCCAGTCTATTAAAAGAACGGAGTGCAGCACACCACGCCAAGCGGGGTGGAGACGGTCCAACGCGAAGAACCCTTCAGCCACGCAGACGTCGCCTATCGCTCTCCTTCCGCGCCGCTAACGTCCTGGGACGGGCAAGGCAGCAGGGAGAATGATCTGCCCGCTGTATTTCTCTACTTAATAAGAGCCACAGTCTCCGAGGAGCACGACATTTCTCAGGGAACAGAACCGCAGCCGTTCGTTTGTATTCTGGCACGTGTCAGCGCACGGATAATGCTGCCCAGAACAAGGCTGCCGGACGAGAATAGCAACGCAGAGTCAACGAGCTAGCGGTTACGCAGAATCCAGAAAATAAACCTGCAAAACAAATCCAGCCACTACGCTAAAACACACATCGTAAAACAGCTCCCAGGACAATCCAGCTGCCACACTCCGAGGTGGAACTCGGGGATTAGCACGCCAGGAACACGTAAATGGAAAAGATCAGAGACTACCCTACAAACAGCGACGGGCAACCTCGTCTCCAGAAGGACACTCCGGTGGCCAACGGGCTGCCAAGGACCGCGGAGACCCGAGCTCAACCCCCACCGCTCTCACAAAACGGATCCCGCGTGAGCGCGGTCACAGCTGGGACCGACACGCAAACACCTGCCACTCACAGGCACCGCGCGGTCCGACGGGCAGGGCTTCCAGAGACGCAGCGCACAAAGTACAGCGCGGTCGCAGGGGCAGGGAGTCACGGCTCCATCGAACCGAACGTCGGGCTGAAACAGAGAACAACTGACCAGGGATCGTAAGGCAGAAGGCTTGCCGAGAGCCACCAGCGACGCAGCAAGGAAATCCGCGGCCACTGCAGATCCCGGAAATTCCACCCAAAAATCACAACACTGACGTCCAGCTAAAAGAAGAGCTGTCTCTACGGGAGGGCGGTTTTCTCCCCCTGTAAAAACGCTGTCAAGCAACCACACGCACTATCCTGCCACCAAAATTTAAGCAGAAAACAACCGCTTCCTTGCCTTAACGACCAGCCCCCGTCCGGGCAGGGGACAGCCACTCGTGAGCGCCGGCTGCGCGGCGAGGCACGGCCCTCGGGTGAGCGAAGCAGCACGCAACCTCCTGGTCCGCAAAGGAAAACACAAGGGAGGTGGTTTAACCAAAACGCAGGGAACGGGCTTGGACCAAGGGTGTCACGGGAACAAACGCGCTCCAGTGACACTCAAACCTGCTGTTCCCGCTTCGGACTCCGGGCAAGGACCTCGCCAGCGTTCTCAGAGAGAAGCCTGAGAAACAAGCCGTGCCTTGCTCGAGAGGAGGGCAGCGAGGTTCCGCGAGACGAAAGAACGTGCCCAGAGCCACCGAGTGAGTCTGCCAGGTAACCAGAAAACGGACTCCAGCACAAAATCCGTCTCTCGCCTTCATCATTCTGCTCATCTTCGAAACCACACTGCCGCTGCTGAAACGCCGTTACGGATCCGCTGTACTGACGGACAAACTGAGACGGAGGGGACACTTTCCTTCCCAGGCCACGCTCACAAAACAAGCGATCGGGAGAGCAAAGGCCGGGCACCGCATCCTCGCTGGGCTGCGCTGCCCACGGCCGTCGTTATTCCCCGAATCTTGGCTCTGACGCTATTTCCAACGCACAGCGCAGAGACGCAAGTGAGAGTGGAGTCCCAGGGAGTGCTTTATTGGGAAGAGCCACAGCTAGAGTAGTCTTGCTCTCCAGCCAGGAGGAAAGCGCCCTGGCTCAAGCTTCTGCTCGCCACGCTCCCTTCTCCAGCCCTTCCCGGGTAATTCCTCTCTACTGCCAACGCCAGGGACCCCCGCTCCAGCCCCGCTCTCCCTGGATGTCCCCCTACATCTCGCCCTTATCCCTCTGCATCCCCACACCGCCTTCCCCCTCCGCCCCTGTCACCTCCTCCCCCACCTCCCCGAATCCACACAACTCCTCCC
>JAAGAY010136881.1:0-11933 GCA_011801015.1 Ardeotis arabs | reverse complement strand
AAAAAAAAAAAAAAAAAAAAGGCAAAAAAAAAAAAAGCAGCAGATTCCAGGCTTAATCTCTTTGCTTGCTGCATTTGCAGCAGTTTCAGTATGTCAAGCCTTCCCTGATCTTTTAATTGCACTGGGTGTTATGGATGCCAGGGATGGGTGAGAATAGTTATCAACCCACCTGACTGCAGAACAAAGAGCATTTTTTCTTCCAGCATTTGTTAGGGATGCTTGAGCCACACCCTTTCATCCGTACAGAACACACTCTTTCGCACATTTTCCTTTTTCCTACTCACACCAAGAGACGATTTCTTCCCAATAATACAATATTAGCCATTCTCTAGAATTACTACATTGGGTTTCACCTTTTATTTCAATCCCCTGTGGGTTTATTTTTAAGGGAGGCAGAGGGGCTGCGGGCGCAGCTGCATTTCCCACAGCGTGGGGAGTCCCCGGGCCTGGATGCCTCAGCACACCACAGCCCGGATCCCTTTGGTCCCCTTGGGATGCTGCTGGAAGATGAGGGGCCTCACCTTCCTCGCTTGGTCGAGGGAGAGGGCACAGCCTCCAGAGCATGGTTTTAGACCAGGCTGATCAATCCTGGGATTTGAGAGCAGGTAAGGGATGAAGAGAGGGGAAAAAAAAAAAAAAAATCCAAAAAACCAAAACCAAATACAGAAACAAGAGGGGAAGCCCTGTGTCTGGCTCCTCTTCCCACCAGTCCCAGGCACCTGCCTGTGGGGTCAAAACACTCCAGGCAGCATTAACCCCTAATGATTTGCCGAACCACACGCTCCCCATCTCACCCCTTCAAATCTTCCAACAGGTGGGAATTTGTGAGGTTAAGCTCCTCTCGGCTTGGGCGATAGCCATGGAAAGGCTGTTCCCCTGCCACTCCGTGTGAAGACCCTTCGGCCTTCCATTTCTCACCACCACTTCCATTAGCACTGCAGATCACGCACAGCACCTGGCCCCCTCCAGAAATGGATACAGGAACAAAAACCCTTGAAGAGTAGCTACACAACACCCAGAAGGATACTGTGGTTTTTTTCAGATTTGTATAAAGGAGGCATATTCCTGACTTGATCTATTTATAACACAAGCAAAGAAGGTAAAGCAAGATGCAGACAATGTGAGAACTGGTACCTGCAAAGCAGCCCACATCCCTTTTCCTGCCTGTCAGAAACACAGAATCATGGAATAGTTTGGGTTGGAAGGGACCTTTAAAGGTCACCTAGTCCAACCCCCCTGCAGTGAGCAGGGACATCTCCAACCAGATGAAGATGTCCCTGCAACATCTCGTGCATCACCTCAATTTTCTGTTCCCAGAAGTCTGGAGGCAATCCAAACACCACAGCTTCTAACACTGCCCTCACTGACTTCTTCATGAGGTTGTAGCGACAACTCGGCTGCATTTTTGGCAGCTCCATAACAGCAGGTAAGCCGCAGGCATCCTTAACAGCCAAGAAGGCAGCTCTTTCCCTCTGCATAATCCTGAGGCATCAAAGTTACACCTTCTGCCTTATTGAAAGTAGCAGGAATGGTGTTTTTCCCCCCATGTTTCAGGACAGGTGGAGTTAAGGGATGTCTTGACTTAGCCTGGATTATTTTTGCAAGCAGGAGTAGAAGGTTTACTTGGTCTTTTCTGTTTCCCTGACAGAGCACACACATCTGATGTGCCTTCCAATCCCAGCCCAACAGGGCAAACCAGTTTGAGAATCAGCAATGCTATGGCCTCCGTGAGGTTTGGCGTAGGGCTTTTTTCTTTTGTTTTAAAAAGAGCTTTTGTTCAGCTGTTCTGTGATATTTGATATGTTATCATCCCCCAGCCATGCACCACCGTGGGGAAGCCGCGATGCTCTCGGGCTACGGCTAGATTCTGCGTCAAACAGCACAAAGAAACTGTTGCCACTTCAACCTTTGAGACGCAGAAAAACAGAACTCCTTTAACTTTTCATCACATGATTCTGGAATAACCAGCAGAGTCAGCTTTGAAAAAAAATTAATCTGTATATCCCAGGACACATTAGACTACCAAGTGCTGAATGTTCTCATTACTATTTTGAAGTGGGGTGTGGGTGGAGATACCTACTGAAGCTTTCTAGCTGCTGTCATTGCTGCTTATGGGGTACGTCTTTTCAGAAATCCCTGCTCCTAAGAAGCCTGAACTTGCATCTCTGCATCCTCTGGGATGCATCAAAAAGAGAAGCTCTTGCACCACCTGTTTTCCGCAGCACCACTGCACGGGCACGCCAGCCTGCAACAGCACCCAGATCTGCTGCAGGCACAGCAGCAGCCAGGGAGGAAGAACAAGGTGAGCCGTGAGGGGAAGTCAGAGACTGGGACGGCAACTGAGAAACACACAGGCAGCAGGTTACGTGATGCTGATGTGACTAGGCAGGAGCTGACAGCCAATAGGAAAAAGCCCAAACACACTTTCCAGGAGACAGCAGATTAGTGGCTTTTAAGACACCTTGGTGGCAAAGGCAGCGCAGTATGGGAGGAGGGATCCCTTGCATCCCAACTCCACAAGCTTGCTCCACCGCAAGTCGCCACATGCTTCAGCCAAGCCTTGCAAGGGCTTAACAGACACGGTTGGTGCAAAGTCAGCGGCCACTCTCCCACAACTGCTCGTAGTGACCGGAGGTGCTATGTGTATTGCTGGGGCAGCAGGGGCTTTCCTGATGCACTTGCCCACTTGCACCCTGCTAGATGCCCTTTCACACTCCAGTTTCTGGGGGAAGGGTTTGCTGAATTTGCATGGAGCCTCCAGTCTGTTTTCCCAACACAGCTGGATGATCTGATACCTACTCAAGGTTTAGGCAAATGGGTGACTTTAGTATACAGTGACTTTAATGTTGCTGAAAACATATCTGAAGGAAAACCAGGAGGTCTCCAGAGCACTGACATTGCATGAATAGATAACAAGCCCTAAAACTAAAAAAGCCGTACACGGCATCACAGCTCTCAGTACAAACAGATATGTGAATACTCAACACCTTTCTAAGAGATGCTAATGGTGAGTCTGCGCAGTTTATCCACTGTGAGGTGTCTCTTTCAGTATAGTAGCTGTACCTGCTGAAACCAAAAGCAGAAGACCAGCAGATTTTAATGGGAGCAGAATTGAGCTACCAAGTACCAGGACTTGTTAGTTTTCAGATTGCGAATGTGCTGTTAATCCCATTACCATTCAACCTTTGCACCCCTCAACCAGGCTGTTTGTTGTCCAGCTGGACACCAGCCTCCTGGCACACAGATGGTGAGACGCACATTCCCAGGTCCTCCGAGCCTGGTGTGCGCGCAAGCCCCAGCGAGCCCCCTGCAGCATCCAGGTGACCCATCAGCTCCCTTTTCTGATGCACACTGCATCTTCCCTTCCAGAAAACTCTACTCACCTCCCATCGGCTTTCCCTGGAAGAAATCTTAATCCTGCTGAGCTTTTTGAATACAAGTTCTCCTGCCCTTTATTATTATTATTAGTTTTTTTTCAATAATCCCTATCTCTAATTGTGCTCAGGCACACTTTTTGTTCTTTGCGCAAATTTCAATTCTCTGTGCAAGTGTAAAGTTGTTGCTGTAGGTCTTCGGGAGTCTTTCCTTCCCTCCCAACCTCCTTTTCTGCCTTTGAAATTGCTTCCCTACTTAAAAAAGCCTGCCAACCTTGCAAGTTGTTTCTCAACCATACTCAATTCTCCCATTGCTTTGTCAGGAGCGCTGGACTGTCTTTTACAGTTGGAGACAGTGATGATAAATGACAGCCTCCATAATCCAGCAAGTGATGCTGTCCAGGGGCGAAAGCCACAGGCAGATGTGGAGCCTTCCTGCTGCACACAGCGCAGAGGGAACAGGGCACATCACTCACAGTAGTGAATCCCATCCGCACTATGGTTTCTTGGCTCCAAGCAGTGTCAAAGCCCCCTTTGCAGAGTATGGAGCACACAGCGCTTCCCAGTCTTCTCTGGCCAGACATCGCTTTCGCTTAAAAACACAAAACAAGGGAAAAAAAACCCCTTTTCCCCAGAAGAAGGCTGCATGCAACCCTGTACACTCCCTGTTTCAGCAGCTCTGATACTGTCGGCCATGCATTCGAATGCTCTGGCGATCAAGCCCTTTATCCAGGAAAGCTGTCCCCATTTTTTTAAAGAGCCTGCAGGGAGGAGGTTTTGAGGAGTGGAGATTCAAACCACACTTCCCACCTCACCCTGCAAAGGGGGTTATGAAGCAGGAGTGCCAGCCAGGAGCACACTGCACTCCTTCCCAAAGGATCACAAACATCTTGACAAACATTAGACCTCACAGCATGCTTGCAAGAAGTCGATAAACGCCATTTCCACCATGTCACCCAATTCTCTGCTGGAAAAGCAATTCTGGAGGGAAGGTTTATCTATGTGTCCAAGTTCAGGCTTGGCATCTGTGACAGATTGAGCTGTCTTAAGTCCCTGCACATACAGCCTTCAATCCTAGAGTTAGTCACCAGGCAGTGCCTCTAACTTTTAAACAGGAAGCTTTGAAGGAGATATATATATATATATTTTTTTTTTTAATAGCCTAGCTAGAGAACCACTGGAAGATGTGATAAGGCTGTACTTCTGGAATCAACTGCAGCATCATCCTCTCCTTCAGGAGCACGCTTCGCCCTCCAAGCTGCGCAGGCTGTGCCCATCCTCAATGTCTCTCAGGACCAGTAATGTACCAGAATGGGGGTGGATGGAAAGGAGGGCATAACTCATACTAGAAGTGCCTGGGTTTTGTCCAGTTTTCTGTCTGGTCCTTCCTTGTCTCCCTTGGACCTGGTGATCAGTCAGCAACAAAGATTTAAGACACAGCCAGCAGCATCTTCACTGATACAATACCTACCACAGCATGCCAAGAGTGTTCCCACAGGCTTCCAGTAAATCTGCAAGTCCTCAAAGGTGACCTGCAGCCAGAGATAGTTAGAATCATAGGACAGTTTGGGTTGGAAGGGACCTTTAAAGGTCATCTAGTCCAACCCCCCTGCAAGAAGCAGGGATATCTCCAACCAGATCAGATCAGGTTGCTCAGAGCCCCATCCAACCTGGCCTTGAATGCTTCCAGGGATGGGGCATCCACCACCTCTCTGGGCAACCTGTTCCCGTGTTCCACCACTCCCATTGTAAACAATTTTTTTCCCAATATCTAATCTGAATCTACCTCCATCTATTTTAATACCATTACCCCTTGTCCTATTGCAACAGGCCCTACTGAAGAGTTTTTCCCCATCTTTCAGCTTATGTTGAGTTACAAAGCTCTAGTACCTGCTCTGGCAAGGCGAGGCTGCCAATCGCCTCCAAGCAGCTGTGCAACGTGCGGCATGAGTCACCAAGTGCTAGACAGAGATTTTTCTTTCTTTAGGTTGAAGTAACCCTCTTCTGGTTAAGTTATTAACTCCGCACTGGTGGTAAGAGACTCTTGTGGTGCCTTTTGAGGCCCTCCTCTCTCAGGAGGACACAGTGCAAGGGGAAGGGGACACTTGCATGGCAGCTGGTGGCGCACGCCTCTGCTCAACAGCAGGCAATAGCACCATTCCCCCTGGCTGCAGTGACACCACCACTTTTTGTCCCAGTCTTGCGAATATTTGTTTTAAGAGGTCAAGCAGCTCAGGATGAAAGTCCACAGTGTGCCAGCAAGCTGAGTGAAAACACTGAGCTTGTGCTAACAGAGCTGTTCAAGGATGCAAGGAGTGCAAGATGCATCTCAAAGCAAAGCACTCTCAGCTTGGCTAAGGGCACTGTGAACCAGCACCAATGAAAAATTTGGGGCAGAGCTCTCGCTGCTGTAAGCACAGCCCAGACAACTAGAGGCAGCCATTTTCTTCCAACGTGCTCTGGAACTGCCTGTGGCATCATCACCTTGACAGTTCACCAAAATAATAATGTAATTCTTTTCCATCAGTTGCAGTTTAAGTTTAGACTAGATCTTTTTTAAAAAAAAAAATCAGATTTAAGCTTACATTGTAATAAATTCTTAAAATAATCTATTTCTTATTTGTGAGGCTCCAAGACAAAACCCAGTTTTCACCAGAACAAAGAGCAGCCAAAAACTCAAGCAGACCTCTCCATCACCCACAGATCCTGGCAGTGGGATACAGGGGCACAATGTGTCCCATCAGGACACCGAGGAACTTGGGTCGAGCCTTGCACCTTCCTGCACATAAAGCCTGCATCAGCCTCAAAGATTGGCCTTCCTTCATGTGCTGCTCCTTAGTAGAGAAGATGGAGAAATTAAATCTATTCAGCAGGGAAAGCAGTCTTTCCCAGTAAGAAAAAAAAAAAACAAAACCAGCAAAACATTTTTCTCATCTCTGTTTTCCGTGTTCATGTTTTTTCCTCTTACGCTTTAACAAAGACTAAAGTCCAAATTTACACAAAGACTAACAGCATATTGCTGAACTACTAAGGACCACATTCACTACAAAGGGTGAACAGCACAAGTCCACAAGACCAATTGCTGCTTTACATCAGCTAAAGAGGTCACCCTTTTTTTTTTATCTGGAAACTCATGTTTTTGCTCATAAAGTATAAAAACATTAAAATGGGATCAGGTCCTTCAGCTAAAACAAAACAACAAAATCCAAGAAGTGTCTTGGCTTAGTTAGAAAGACTGAATTTCTTCCCAAATATCCCTAATTTTAACTGATTTATATGCAAGACAAGCAGTTAAAAAGAAAAAAGAACAGACTCGCAGCTATTTTTCCACACGGTAAGACCCGCTTGGGCAAACAAAACCGTATTCATTATTTACCTTGGGGCAGGACCCAGAGTCCTTAACCAGGTTAAGGGCCCTATTGTGTTAATCTTTACATTAGTCCCATGTAACATGCACCACATTTAAACAAAATAACGTCAATCCCTCTTTAGTAAGGGGGCTGGGGAACAACACAACACCAGCCCCCTCCTCCCTACACACACACACTGCGGTATAATCTGCCATCTTCTATAAACGCTGCCATTTGTCTTTTCTTTAGATGCATTGCAGGAATATTTCCATATAAGCCCTATTATAATAAAAACGACAGTGTGACAAACAGCTTTGCAAATAGGTCTGCTGCTGCAACAAAGCACAGACACCACGCACCGATTTGCAGAAATACCCCATATAATTCACAAGTGCTACCAGTTGATTTGAAATCCAGTAAATTTAGGTGGTTGCTTTATCTTCTCCATCACGATACCTGTCTCCTTACATGGAGCTGAAGAAGTAGAGCATGTGCTCTACTCCTGCGACTGTTCCCCCAATCCCTTCCTTCTCCTCCCCTCCAATTTACACTGATTACAGGTTTCAAAGTCTTGGAGATTCATTTTTAAGTTCTATTTAAAATGCTGATTTTTACTTGTTTCCTTTTCATCTAGATCAATACTGCACAGATGATAAATATGCACCGTTTACCATCTATACTTTTTCATCTTAGCATTGAATATCCTACAGTAAGCTTAAGAAAAATCAGTTCCTGAATAGCACTTACATTCCCCCTCTCTAGTCTGTTCCCTATTTTACCTATAAATCAATACATAAGCCCAAGTGTGTTCTATTAACACAGGCACCCATTACAACATTCATATAGTAAGCGCAGCAGAAATGAACTGCATCTCAAGATGTTCGCTGCTCATTTTAAACTTTATCTAATTTTATGATGATACTTCAGCGCATACATTATTCTTTGCAAAACATTGCCCCAGTGTTAAGACATCACCACATCGGTTTTCTATTCGGTCTTCACCGAGAGATAAGAAGCCACCATTTTCTTTTTGATATATGCAAATTAAATTGTTTGTCTCTACAGAAAGTGTAAACCACAGAATTCTGCATTTCAGTGGTGATACTGTCACCTAGCATTAAAAACAAGTATTAATTTATAAATGAACCCCCTCAATCATGTTCAAAGGAAGTAATTAAGCATTCAACGGACTAACAACGCCGCACAAATATTAGTTTTCTTATTTCCAAGGTACCTAACAACCATGTAAATTTCCCCTCACACTGATGATCATCTGCATCAGAACAATCAGACTCCTGTACAACACAATTTTCCATCGATTCAGGCTTACTAGAGTCTTGCACAAGCTATACAATTTATACTGCTTCAAATTCCACAAAACAGAAATAGCTGCTTACACATATCTAGGATTATTAGACTTGATTTTACATTCTAGAGCCTTAAAAAAACCCAACAGCGTCTTGCAAGTATCCTGCTTACGAAATGCTACAAATTCTTTAATAATCATGCAGTTTCTCCAGCATTTAAAGAAGCTCAAATTCATTTTTCTAGCAAGAGCATTTAAGAATGCCTTATCTCATTAAAATAAGGTTTTTAAACAATGCCTACATTTAACTCACATAATGCACTAGGTTTTCTGTAATTATCTAGTAATTCCAACTATTCAGTAATACAGGAGACTTAAAGTGCAGCTTAGGAATAGCCAGATTTGTGTTTTCCAGCAACCCCGTGAAACTCGTGTGAAGTTAATTCATTGCACTGACAAGAAAAGAAACCTTAAAAACAGCCAGGCAAAGTAGTTTAGCAGCTGTATACGGGGCTTTTCTTTTGCTCCAGGCTTTAATAATTTCAACAGGCACTATTTCACAAATAATAATCTTTCAAACTCTGAATAGCCACGCTGCAATAGGAACCACAGCCGCCAAGAGACGTGGCTTCTCTAGCGATGCACAAAAATCCCAAGGTAGCGGGTGGCGACTGAAAGATACATTCATTAACTTTGTTTTCCCCGTCTTTAAAAAGGTCAACTGCGATGCCAGCTGCCAGACGATCACTTTGTTTCAGACATTTTTATTAGACAAAAGGCTTACAGTTAGCACTGCATTGTGCCCCACCCAGCTGGCTGAGAATTGTCATCTTCTCACTCCATTAGGCTGTAGGGCTGTATTACAATTTTCTAATTAAGCATCCCCTCTGCTACATGTGTCTACCTTAAAAAAAACCACACTCTCTTCTTTTCCCTCCCCTCCCAAATAGTCTTTTGGCAGGTCAGACATGAGGAGGAAAAATCCTATGAATGAAACAATGAAGGAACAGGACAGTACTGGCCTTTTCCTGTAATAGCGTCTCACATCTCTCTCTCCCTTGCTGGTTTCTTAAACTAAGAGACCAATTCTTTAAAAATGAAGAATTACCAGAAGAAAAAGAAAAAACCCAAACCCTTCACCAAAGCACTGACTTCCCCCTAAAAACAGACAAGCCTATATTGGTCAATTATTTTTCCTCAAAATATTTTGAGAGCAAGGATTTTTACAAACACACACACACACACACACACACACACTACATCAACCTCACTGTATCTGCATATGGCATAGGAAATATAATGGTTAAAATAAGATGAAGTCAATGTTACTGTTTCCTCTCCTTGCACCGCACATATGTATTGACATCACTACACAAATGCACAGTATGTGAAAAGAATGTTAAAAACTTTATACTTACAAAATCCAAGTTACAAGATTTTTTCAATAAACACATGAATTTAACCATGTAATTCATAAGAACAGTAAACGACAAGTCTCTTGTGAAAGCATGTTGCCTTTACTTAATCACTATTTATGTGACTGATTTGAGGCAGTCATACCTTAACATTAAATACCAAGTAGGCACTGTGAGAAAATACTGAAGACACTGCTGAAGTACAGAAAATATTTCCTGTTTTCAAACAAATTTTAAGTAACATCATGTTCTCCTATGTCTCTCTATGCACGCTCAGTTTAATTAAAAAGAATTCGTAGCCCTCATCTATCTTTTAAAACGCAAGCCCGACTAAGACTAGCCAACAATAATACTGTATTAACACAAGTCAGAATGGAGCATCATTTAGCTTGATGTATTCTCGGGAAAATAACCAGGTAGGACATGGCTTTCAAGGGAAGGTCCAATTCCCTCCCGCCTTCTATTTCTAAAACCGATCTTATGAGCACCCATTAGTTCTCCACTCCAAGGCACCTTTTTTAAAACCTATTTTGACATCTCCAGACAGTCATCGTGCATCTATGCAGTATTAGGTTTTCAGAAATGTGGACTTCTTTTCAAGGTAAAATGCAGGCATATTAAGAAGAATCACTTCTTACACTAATATTTCCCAGCGCGTATATGACAGAATTCTATTAAACCACAGTTAGTTATCCTGCGATAAAATGCAGCCAACTCTTCCCTTCTGGATGGGCATTGAATATGTAGGTGTCTCTAGGACATCTGGTAGGACAGTTCATGTTCTTAGTACATTAAAAACACTATTTTCACATGAAGTAAGTTGTATTTGTTACCATACCTTAGTTTTGCTTTGTCATTTTCATCTATTCATTGACTCTTAAGTGGTATTAATGAAATCCTTGGGGTACCTACCTTCCAGCATTTCAATGGCTCAAGAAAGGCTATAACATTGCCACAAATTAATTGAAATATATCTCATTATTTCACAGGGAATAGATGCTGGTCATGCGAGCACTGGAAATACAGGCAAATTCTTTCGTCATTACTTTTTTTTTTTTGGTATGAAAAGCAGAGCCTTTCAGATATTACCCATGATGCCTCCCAGCCAAAAACATCTGCAATATGCTACGTTCCCCATTTGTCGCAATCAACCCGCCTATTTAAAGAGGGGGGAAGAAACCATTGACCTACCAAAACCCACACACAACAGAAATTCATAGGAACACCCCTTGTACTTACACATTGCACTGAGCCGCGCACAGGAAGGTAGCTGTGGCAGTGCCAACTGTTTTGAAGACCTGCAAGACCGGGGTATTGGTGAAAACGTTATTTGTTGGCTTTGTGACTTTCCACCATAAAACATCCCCCGCTTCCCCAGAACGAGCTACGATTTTGCTAATGATGCTCTCATTTTAAATGCGGTTTGTGAGAGATGGGATAAGGAGAAACGTTCTAGGTATTTTAACCTCTTGATGCTATAGCTGTAATGCAAGAATGTTTAGGAAACACCTGAAATGCATGTTTGTGAATAACTATTTCCTTCCTGCTAAAAAAAAAAAAAAAGCCAGCCTTTGCACCATGCATTTCACACCTTCAGGAATAGTTAGGATAACTGGTAGGACACGCAAGGTGATGGTTGAAATCAAGGTCTCCTGAAACACTTTTTTTCCCTCTTCTCCCTCCAAGTAGGTCACCTCTTTCAGCTGGTCTTGGGTGATCGGTCTAGCTTCTGAGAAATCAAAAAGAAGCCATCCTGCTGCATAAAGTGCGTTAACACCTATGCTACAAAGACAGCTAGCGCTCTACCGCAGGACGAGAGGGCTTGGTAAAAGGCAGCATCATCAACTACTGCCGTTTTAAATTTCTTTCCAGCAAAATTTCTCAAAACCACATCACTAGGAGCAGCACAGCAAAGGCTGTTTTCTGGTCATTCCCTGTTTGCGACCGCACCGAGCTACAGCTTGGTCACCGAACCACGACTGCACGAGGGAAGCCGAGCTCTCCTCTCGTCGCAAATCCCAGCGCAGCAGCTTGACGTTGTCATCCTCCCTCCCCCAGCCCTGGGTTACAGCGAGATGCACAGTATCGGTGCGGAAGCCTGGTTGCTCATCCCCCCTTGCGTGGTCCCTAGCGAGAGGTGGGTGCTCCCGCACCACTGCTGTTCTGGAACCTTCCTGCACACGCCAGGATGCAGCACCTGCATCCCAAAATCTGCTGGGCAAAGGTGCGCTCTAGGAGAGCGGCTGCTCTTCTCAACACACCGGCAATCGAACTGGATTTCCCAAAATTTAAAGAAAAAAAATCAACTGTGCTTTTGCTTGATCCTCGTCAGGTGAACAGTGGCTAGGATGTGATGCTTGCAGAAGTTTGGAAGGATTTTGACAAAAAAAACCCAACCAACCCCAAACCATGCACCCCAATACTGCAAACCCATTTCCTCCGCCGCTCTGCGTGGGAACACGAGCCCCCGCCACCCCGTGCCCGGTGC
>JAAGAY010136880.1:40498-58961 GCA_011801015.1 Ardeotis arabs | reverse complement strand
TCTCCCTCTACTCTGCCCTGGTGAGACCCCACCTGGAGTACTGTGTCCAGTTCTGGAGCCCCCAACATAAGAAGGACATGGACCAGCTGGAGAAGGTCCAGAGGAGGCCACGAAGATGATGAGAGGGCTGGAGCACCTCTCCTATGAAGCAAGGCTGAGAGAGTTGGGGCTGTTCAGCCTGGAGAAGAGGAGGCTCTGGGGAGACCTGATAGCGGTCTTCCAGTACCTCAAGGGGGCCTACAAGAAAGACGGGGAGAGGCGGTTCAGTAGGGCCTGTTGTGATAGGACTAGGAGTAATGGTTTTAAAATAGAGGGGGGTAGATTTAGATTGGATATTAGGAAAAAAATTTTCACAATGAGAGTTGTAGAACACTGGAACAGGTTGCCCAGAGAGGTGGTGGATGCCCCATCCCTAGAAACGTTCAAGGCCGGTTGGATGAGGCTCTGAGCAACCTGATCTAGTCGGGGATGTCCCTGCTCCTTGCAGGGGGGTTGGACTAGATGACCTTTGAAGGTCCCTTCCAACCCTAACCATTCTATGATTCTAAAACCCAAACTATATTACACTCAATAGTGCTGGTTTCCTAACCTAGACCTACAAGGCCATTGTTTTCCAGACTCTAGGAACACTTAGCAGCTGGCAGGCCAAACACATGTGGGATGCTGTGGTACAAATATGTTTGAGGGAAGAGGAAGAAGATAAATTCATACAAGGTTTGGCAGGATTTACTACAGATGGCGCAGCACTGATGAGAGGAGAATGCACTGGTGTAACCACTGTACGCCCATCTGAGGCTCTAAAAGTTCTTCCTATGCAAAACCGTCACAGCTATTGCAGGCATCATGCTATAACTTCTCTAATATGATTATAACTAAATGCTTGTTAGCATCTAGGAAGGAGGAAGGTTCAGATGGGGCTTTTCTACTGGAGAACAAAATAATCTGTAGTTTGTAAAGACTCAGCTCTCTCAATGTCATTACACTTCACAATTCTAAATGAAGGAGCCACCGACTAGCCCTCTGAGGTATCACTCTACCAAAATGGAAATGCCCATTGCCATGAGCTACCTATGACACACACACAAAACAACAACAATAATAATAATATGCACCACTAACTTTAGAGTTTAAATGTAGATTGCAACTGGGATTTTTAAGACAGCTTGAGCCTGTAGTTTTGTGGCACATCTGTGGCAGAAAAAATGAACTGAAACATTTTGTATCTGCCTGACTGCAAGCAATTATTGAAGAATCATAATTTTCTTGAAAAATGAATTCCGAGTTTTGTTCATTTTTAAACATTTTTTTATTTTGCAACACTTACTATCAGGAATAATACTCTCTGCTAAAAGTATTTGTAACAATTCAGCTTCATGAAAAAGAAAAGCTCGAGGAGGAGGAAAAAACAGTATCAGAAGGAAAATCTGTACTATTCAATCTTCAAGAGGTTAAATCCATGCTACATGATAAACAGCAACTCCTCTGCTATGAAAACAGCTTTCAGTTTACATTATATTTTCCTATTTCCCCTTCAAAAAAAATGAGAGGGAGCTAAAGGTCATAGTCCTGGAATAGTATCTTCACTGAATCACTCTATCAAAGTGCAGAGCAGTCACAGAAGGGCCACCTAAATCATACTGCACAGGGACCTTTTAATGTTATAGTCCCAGTCCCCTCCCATAGGCCACAAATGCTCTTCACCCAGTCTGCACATTTGTTGGAAGCACAGCAGGCAGCCACGGAGCACTTAGGACAGATGGGAAGCATTTGAGAGGAAGATCCCGTTGCGTGCAATTCACATGTATGCACACACGCAGGCACAGAAACAGAGGAGCTGTGCAGAGGACCCCAACCAAAACCTAATTTGGAGTACAGAGTGAACACTTGGCCTAATGCTGTCCTGATGTGACTCTTCTCTGGGCAGCAGCAGAGCCGAAGCCACTCCAGCGGACATAATGCCCAAGCTGTCCTCCAGGAAAAGAGGAGAGCTAGTTTTCTGTTTTTCAAAGAGGGATCAGTATGTTTGGTTCCAGCTTTTAAAAAACACAAATACTAAGTTATTCTAGTGGAATTTACCTAGCAGGACAAGAAATACTTTATATTCCAGCTAAGGCATTTGGTATGACCACAATTCAATGCAAAAATCTCAATTTGCAGTTAGGTAAATAAAGAACAACAGTAAATCAGTGTGTTTGTATTTCTGTGTTTAGGTGGGGCATTTCCATATAAAATAGGCACCTTATAGCAATTCTGCAGTAACCAAATTGAGGCAGGTGCTTCTAATAAACACTATGAAATTGCTCACCTTTTCTTAGGCCTATCGCAGTAGTCGCCTCTCATTAAATTTATTCTATCACACTCATATCTCTGATACAAACTTTTAAAACAATATGTCAAAGCACACTTGATCATTAGAGAGGTTCATGCACATGCAACTACCAACTAAGCAAGGAAAGAGAAGATCGTGGTAGTTCTAAATGGCAGCAGTCACATCTGTATTCCCAAAGGCTCCCTTACACACCACTTTGGATCCAACAATACATGTTAGATTTTATTGGGCCAAGTCTCCTTAACCCTTCTGGAAGAGCAAGACTGCATAGATAATCTTTGTCATTCATATGGCTGGCAAACTGGGAAGCACTTGTATTCCACAAATTAATTCATCTTTTCCTGCAGGGCAAAGTGGTGCTTCTGCCTCGGACAACAAACTGCTAGAATTAGACTGTTGCTACTGAAAGAAATTAATTTCACTGTAATTCACTGGTTCTACCAACCAAAGTACTTCTCAAATACAGCAGATGCACCCAGCATACAGTGTTCACAAACTTACTTTTGAATCACACTGTCAGCAAGTTCATAAATGACGCCCACTGCGTTAACCTGTAACTGAAGCAATACAATGACTCTTAGAGGCAAAATCAGCTTGAGAGTTGGTTCATTTGTTTTAACATTGTTCTTCCTCTCAGATACTAATGCACACAAGAAGCCATCCAGAAGAAATGGAAGACACTTGATTTGGAGGGAAACATTTAACATCATCATCTTAATATCAGTTCCTTCCTCTTCCAATAGCCATTAAAATAATTCAAAGTTCTGAAAAGTATAAAGGATCATACCAATTGCTGGAATAAAGAGGAAAGGAGAACAGGATTGTGACCAAAGCTAAGCAAACAAAGACAAATAATTCCCATTTGACAAACTACATATTCATAAAAACTGTTAGTAATGCTACTCCTGTGGTTTCTAAACCACATTCTCAGACAACTGAGAAGCTAGGAAGGATATTAGTTACTTCTTCAGAAAAAAAAAAAAAAAAGAGAAAGATTACTTACAGCTAAATATAGCTAGAACTATATTTAGAACTATATACAAATTACCATTTTGCTAAATTAATGGCAATTGCTACCGAACGAATGTATCAACATTAAAAGGAAACAGGACAGAAAACCTGATGCCATGAAAATAACTGCTGTTTAAAATTATTCAGAAGTAGTAGACCTGTATAATCACCACATGATTCTAGTCCCAAAGTTACCTTGATAGTATCTGTAGATGCCAATGGACACACACCAAGACAGAATATCAAATAAATTTAAAAACTGGAAAGTCAAGGAACAATTACCTTTTCAGTGATACGATGTAGCATCATTTAACTCCCAGAAACGGGAGAAGAGCTTGCGGTCAACAATTTGTTCACAATCTTCATATTATGTACTATATAGTGTTTAGCTGTTAAAACTTCAGAGCTTCTAGAACTGTAAGATTCACCTAGCCTCATTAAAATCAGACTAGAAACATAAGTGTAATTATGAATATGATCTCAGACTAGCTTGGAGGATTTCACTACAGATGCCTAAGCTGTTACTATCACCACCCATCTTTGCCAAAAGTAGCAACCCTTTTGCACAGGAAGAGGATGGGGAGAATATGACATCCTCCTCTGCATCTTAGCCACATTTGCTTAAAGTACTGATAAAGATGGGTTTACATTAAGTAACTAGACTGCAAAGTGGTGCACAGATACACTCTGTTGTAGTATTTCTGCTGTTGGAAGTGGTAATTTCTGCAAGAAGAGATTGCTGGCAGCAACAGCTTGATACAGCCAAAATCCTTGGACTGTGTTACAGCCCTTCACTGTGTAATAACAGCTGTAGACAAACACAGCATCTTAAAATATTTTCAAAGCTATGTTGTTTTCCCTCAGTTCACATGGAATTCTATTATTTTTAAGACAGTAGTAGCAAAATACTTACCCCGGTTTTAACTGATGCATTATAAACTGTCATGAAGAGATGCACTGTACAACAGTGAGAACCTGGACTTGGTGTAAAAGAGGAGTAATCAGCTTTTTTCTTTTTTTCTTCTAACCCTCTTTTACATAAATCCAAGCATTTCAACCTACAAAACTTCACATTCAGAGGAAGGTCTGGCACAGCATGGAACTCCTCAGTAGTTTCATAATTTATAAGGCAAACGAAAGGGCACTTATTATCCTTCTTCCACATACAACAAATTGTCAGGCGTTACAGCAGCTGTAAAAGCTACATATGTGCTCGAGCTCATAGCTCTAAGTACAAGAGCTCAGATCGTAGGTAATTTGCATTTCACCACTAACGTCCGATACAAGATTCACATGCCAGCATTAAACCATCTCCATCAACCTTTAGATTTTACTGAAAAACAGCCAAAAAACCACCTAAGGTGTTAAAAAAACTCCCTAACTTGCTCAATTATGTGAGCAACGATGGAAAGCAGGGTAGGAGTGTTTGGAGGAAGGACACATTTGATTAAAATAACACCTTTACCACCCACCAATATCATATTTTTTCTTAATAATGAAGTCTCATAAGACTGCTGCTCATAATCCTTAGCAAGATGTCCCTGCTCCTTGCAGGGGGGTTGGACTAGATGACCTTTAAAGGTCCCTTCCAACCCTAGCTATTCTATGATTCCATGATTTTCCTTCAAACTGTGGTAGCAACAGTGTTGAAAAAAACCCACTGTTTCAGAAACAGAAATTACTGCATAGAAAGATTCACAAGTTCCAGACAACCCTTGGGCAAGTAAACTTAACCATCGTATCAGATAACATGTGTTCACTCCGTGCATTAGAAAGCTTTCAAATTTCAATTTCAGAATTCAGGATGCAATTCTGGAGAAATAAGTTCTAGATGGTATTTTTAATGCCTCTGTTTTCTCAGCTCAAATCAGTTTCTGCAGGTAATCTTTTCTGGATGTCATAACAAATGGAATTCACAAACTAACATACTTTTTTTCTGCTCTTATGAACAAAAATGTTTGCACATCACAGCCATTAGCTTCCCTGTTTTGCTTTCACGGTGCTTTTCAAGATCCCATGTGTCAATTAGGCATGGGCAAGGACGCACTTCCATTATCATATTTTATTTTCATTTTCTCTTAGAGAAATTCTCTGGATTTTGAAAAAGGCAAGGCCTTTCAGAAAGCAGAAGTTATACTGCAAGTAGAAGATACAGCTTTTCTAAGAGGTATCTCTGGTAGCAGGTTGAAGAACTCAAGAAGTCTCCTCCACCTGAAGAAACGCTCACTCTCACTTCCAAGAGATCTTCTTTAATGCTTATGACTGAAATAAATCTCTAAAAAGAGATACTACACAGAGCTTCTCCTTAGAAGAACAATCCTGAAACCAAAAACTGATGCAAACCAAACAAGTACATCTGAAAGCTTGTCACTGACTTTCATTGCAAAGCAAGAACAGCTTGTGACCTGATGACAGCGTTGCTCCAATAGGGAATTTGAGCCACTGTGTGCTAGTTGAATGCAAATGTTAGCAGAGCTGCGTATGGAGCAAAAGCACAAACAATAGCCAGCATTTAGACAGAAGAGCCCATTGCTGCACTGAGGATGCAGGGAGGAAGCAGCAGGATGCAGCTCTGGAACCCAAGTAAACATAAACAGAGGCAATGAATCCTATTGTTTTACAAGGAATTATTCTTCTGACAACCCCCTCCCTCCTCCCACCTACCCCCAGTTACCAACACTGGTACTGTCTGGAACAGAACAAAGCGTGTGGACAAGGAAGTGACAATAAGACACATTCTACTTGAGACGAGTAGAACCTCCTTGGATGCTGGCACAGAATCTTTCTACAGCATCCAAGAGGTAGTGTGCAGGTAAAACCATACAACAAAGAGAAGTGAGAGCACTCAATGAGATGCATGCGCACGTCCTGAGGGAACTGGCTGATGAACTTGCCAAGCTGCTGGCCATCACATTTGAGAAGTCATGGCAGTCTGGTGAGGTTCCTGATGACTGGAAAAGGGGTAACATTACCCCAATTTTTTAAAAGGGGAACAGGGAAGACCCAGAGAACTACAGGCCGGTCAGTCTCATCTCTGTTCCTGGCAAGGTCATGGAGCAGATTCTCCTGGAAACCATGCTAAGGCACATGGAGAGCAAGGAGGTGGTTGGTGACAGCCAACATGGCTTCACCAAGGGCAGATCATGCCTGACCAATTTGGTGGCCTATGATGGGGTTACAGCATAGGTAGACAAGGGATGAGCAACTGATGTCATCTATCTGGACTTGTGCAAGGCATTTGACACTGTCCCACATGACATCCTTCTCTCTAAACTGGAGAGACACGGGTCTGATGGATAGCCCACTCGGTGGATAAGAAATTGGCTGGATGACCGCACTCAGAGAGTGGTGGTCAATGGCTCAATGTCCAGGTGGAGACAGGTGACAAGTGGTGTTCCTCAGGGGTCCGTATTGGGCCTAGCCCCATTTAACATCTTTATCGGCAACATGGACAGTGGAATAGAGAGCACCCTCAGCAAGTTCACCGATGACACCAAGCTGTGTGGTGCCATCGACATGCTGGAGGGGAGGGATGCCATCCAGAGGGACCTGGACAGGCTGGAGAGGTTGGCCCGTGCCAACCTCATGAAGTTCAACCAGGCCAAGTGCAAGGTCCTGCACGTGGGTCAAGGCAATCCCAGGCACAAATACAGGCTGGATGGAGAGCAGCCCTGAGGAGAAGGACTTGGGTGTGCTGGTGGATGAGAAGTTTAACATGAGCCGGCAATGCGCCCTTGCGGCCCAGAAGGCCAACCGCATCCCGGGCTGCATCAAAAGAAGTGTGGCCAGCAGGTCGAGGGAAGTGATTCTGGCCCTCTACTCCGCTCTTGTGAGACCCCACCTGGAGTACTGTGTCCAGTTCTGGAGCCCCCAACATAAGAAGGACATGGACCAGCTGGAGAGGGTCCACAGGAAGGCCGCGAAGATGATGAGAGGGCTGGAGCACCTCTCCTATTAGGACAGGCTGAGAGAGTTGGGGCTGTTCAGCCTGAAGAAGATAAGGCTCCAGGGAGACCTTATAGTGGCCTTCCAGTACCTAAAGGGGGCCCACAGGAAAGATGGGGAAAAACTCTCCAGTAGGGTCTGTTGTGATAGGACTAGTGGTAATGGTTTTAAAACAGAGGGAGGCAGATTCAGACTGGACATCAGGAAAATTTTTTTTACAAAGACCACTTCTTTCAAGGCTAATCAGAAAGCTCTACTTCTCACCGAAGAAAAGGTTCCTGGGCTCCATCCATTTGAAAAATCTTCTGATGACCTTCCCTGGTTTCCAATGATGCAAGCTCTTGGAGTTCTGGAAATCAGAAGCCAGAAGTAATCCTACATTCCAGAGAATCTATAGAGGCAAAGAGCATTCCTTGCATTTAAGATCTCTGCCTTGTAAGGCTGCATTTACATCAGCTCCTTGGTTTTGGTTCTTGAGGGAGACACTGACAGACTTGAACAGACAGAAACTGAAATACTACTTAAAATAGCAACATCTTGCTTTTAAGTTCTCCAAATTTAAAAACATTGGAACTTCAGCATTTAGCTTTGCAAACTTCCAAAACCTGTTTTTCTCCATACACCAAAGGCACCACTCTTCTATGAGAAAATATCAAAAAGGTGGATGGCAAAACACAATGTACAACACACACTTCAGCATTTACCTTCCAGGGTATCAATTTTGACTCTGGAAAAACTCAGCAGACTAAAGTAATAGCGCCTAAAAGACAGTCGGTTCCTCTCCTTCCTGACACGGTCTTTATGGGAAACCAACTGAAGGTTTCTTGTTTCCCTAATTCTGAAGAAAAATTTGTAAAGGACCACCCACAATTTTGCTGTATTCCACAACAGACTGTCTTCAGAATTCTGTAGATCTTTGCATCTTAATATAGGGAATTCTGAGACTAAGCGAGGTATATAGAAATGTTTCCTAAAAAGAGAAGTAATGCACTTGAAAGACAGATGAAAGAGAAGGAAAGATTAATTTGAAGGGAGTGTGTATGAAAGCAAGAGATGACAGAGCATCAGGTATCTGAACAGAAAAAAAAAATGGGTGAAGAGCATCTTTCCTGAGAAATAGTTGAGAAATAGTGATGTAGATTTTCTTTTAAAAAAAAAAAAGTATGCACTTCTGTAAGCGACAGGAAGAGGAGCAACTGCTTTCTGACAGAATGAGGTGAAGGAATGAGAAACACATAGGAACGAACAAGACTGTTTTCTGCACAATTGTAAACAAACTATCAAATACATTGCGGAGGAATACATATATTAATAGATCTCCCATGACTCTGGAACCAGTGCAGATGACTTCGAATTGTTAGATCATAGTTCATTATGAACAACATGGCATCCTATTTCAATCTTCCATGAACCACAGTCAGATAACTGAGATGTCAGCTAATCAAAAGCACTATTTATAGGTGCTTCACACACAAAAATTGTAGTCTTTAAAATAAGAAGCATGCTTAATGCAAATCAAAGCAAGCAATTCTGAAAGGCAGTATGAGATGACAGAACAAAGACCATTCAAGTTAACCTCAGTGGTCAAACTGACAAGTGTATTTCAACTGTTTTTAAATGCAGCTAAATAAAGGTACTTGAATGGAATGATCAGCAGATACAAGGGACTTCAATATAAAGTTTCAAAGTAAAGATCTTTCTCATTTTAGAAGAGATTATCAAACGGAGGAGGAAATAGCAGCTGTCCAGGCAGATGAACATTAAAAACAATTGTAAAAAAAAGTCAGCAGCGACAGTAGCAGTAAGATTTCTCTCCCAGTTGAAAGGCTGTTTCTTGCAACAGAAAGAGGGACTTGTACAAATTAGTTGGCTGTTCAAAGGTACATTTCTTTTCATCACATAGGACACCCAACTCAAGCCTTCAGCAGCACTCAGTCGAGCAACAAAGAAGTCATAGAAGGTACTTTTTTTCTGCTGTATTTAAACCTTCCATCAATAATAACACTTAACTATATTCAGAAATCCCTTTATTAAGTACATGCTACCTGTGACATTGGAGCAGTTTTATACAGATAGCTGAACTTGGCTCACTATGACCAACAAGACTCATAGATTGCTACAAAAAGAAGTAAGCAACTGAGAAGCTGGTCAAACGTGTAAGCTAACTAGCTAAAATCAAAGTCCACAAAAAAGTTTTAGTTCTGTGACATCTGGAAAATGAACTATGTTGTCAAAGTTACTAACAAAAATAGCTACAAAGAACACATTTCCAACATTAAGAATACAGCAATTAAAAATGAAATAAAGATAAAAAAATAATCTAGTATCAGACTGAGATTAATGACTGAACTGGTTAAATGATCAATGTAGCAAACGGCTTAGAATGTTAAAATGAGATCCAAGTTAAATGTTACTCATTTCATTAAACAAAAACACAACAAAAGCACAGAAGTGTACCAAATCATTCAAATCTACTAGCTGGAGCCATTTTAAACCATTTGACTTCAATATAAAAATACTGAAGTCTGAAACAACTCTAGATTTCAAGATTGCATAGTGATTAACCTTTTCTAACCCATAAGCGATCTAAAAACACAAGAATAAAAAAAGCAAAATTTGTATGATACCAAGCCAGTGCTCTCAACTATTGGTGACAGCTTGAAGTTTACTTGAAAAAAAATTAAAAGTGAAGAATAAAGTGTGGCACATACCATTAAGGAAAAGAATCTTTAATATGATGAGGGCTCACAAATTTGCAGACATCTTTTATACTCCTCTGGATCTGGAATTTAAATTTCCATTACATCAGCAAGTGAAGTTCCACACATTGCTCACTACCAGGCCAGCCTTTACATGGTGCAATTTCCTTTTCCCAGTTAGTAGGACCATACCTGCCTGGAAGTACTGGTGCTTACTCTCAGATGTTCAGAAATAGCCATTGTTACAAACTGCTTGATTATGCACTCAAGGTAAGGCTTCTCAAGCTTAACCTTGACTAGGGGGCTTTCCTCTCTGCACCCATTTCTCCTTCTCTCCCCTTCCCTTTGCCCAATCATTTAAAAGCTGATGGGAACAAAGTTCAGTTCTTCTAGGGTTTGATTTTTTTGTAGGAGTTGTTTGAGGGGTTTTGGCTGGTTTGTGTGGCTTTTCTTTTCCAAGTCTGATAATTTAAGCAGAAAATCTGGATACTTGTATTGAACAAAAACTGCAGTTCTGTAGTCTCACCAAAATACAGTACCCAGACTATTTCATATGAAATTAAGATGGTCTTGCCTAGAGTGAAGGGTCTTGATTTGATATTCTTCCATAAAGCTGTTGATGACAATAAGGACATATTCATAAGAAATGGTTGATGAAAAAGGAAAATATCTAGGTAATGAATCTTCATACATAAAATGTTCAAATACGTTTTCACCACTCTTCCAAAGCAAGTCATTAATCCTTACATTTGGAAACATAAGGCCAAAGCTAAACCACTTTTTAATAAATGTTCTGAATTTGACAGCAAAAAGTTTTTTCAACTTTGTCATAATGAAACTCCTAAATAAAGGCATCTTTTTCTGGACACACTTTGGAGTTGCTGATGTGTCTTTTTACAGTGGGAAATAGACAGAAAAGCATTAACAGCTCGATAGGAGCTCTGCGAGACCTCACAGAAAGAACAGTAGGAATGAGAAAAACACTGAAGAATTAAGCTGAGGTCTTGCTGCTTGACAGTTTTATATCTGCCACAAGGATATCAAATTTTCCAATGCTGCACAAGCCTATCACAGAAAAAAAAAAAAAAAAAACCACTCTGCCAAGTTACCAGAGTATTAAAAATGTTTTTTTTGCCAGTGGTGAAGATGAATCAGCAACCACAGATAGAGGACATATTCAATTTAAACCTGACATGAGAATTCTTAGAGAATGGTTTTACATTCAGCTCAAAAATGAAAAGTTCTGTATGTGTACATTTTTACTCTAATACTTTTGCTACATTTAACTAAAACCTTTTATAAATCTAGCTATGAGTAAAGATAGTGCTACATACAAATAGAGATAGGTTGACACTGGTAGTTGATACAGCATGGAATAGCACCAGCAGTTGCACTGACCTCCAAGAACTTCTTCTCAAAAAATCAAACAAAAACAAACAGGAAAACACTCTAAAGTGATTTTTGTGTATGTTTGTTTTGAGACCTCGTTATCAATTAAAAGCATCAATGTGTTCCTTTGTAAACTGACAAGCAAGTTTCTGGAAACTGCAAGTGGAGGACACAACATGTCATGGGGGTTTCTGTTTTGCTGGGGCGGGGGGTGTTGGTTTTGAGCTTTTTTTAAAGGCAAATCACTTGTGGGACACAAAACACTTATTTTTTAAATATGAGCGGTGTGACCATTGAAAGCTAATTAAATATTGATAGATGACTGAATGGTTTGGGCTGGAAGGGACCTTTAAAGATCATCTAGTTCAATCCCTCTGCTGTGGGATCAAGTTGGGCCTTGACTTGCACATGCAATAAATCTATATTGACATTTGTGAAAAAGCATTAGTTCCCCAGGGAGTTGCGCACCACTGCTAACTTTCATCTTCAAATAAATGAATAGACTTACACTGGTTTACAGTTTGAATCATCAGAAGTGATTTAGCTGCACAGTATGAAAGAGTGAGGAGGACATAAAGAGGAACTTCTTCCTTCTGTACAATATGTCTAATGAAATTCAAAGGCAGAGTTCAAAAGGCACCTCTTTACACTGACACCATGCATTAATTACAAGCTAGGGATATTTTCCTCATATAACTGCTCAACTTTCTATACTGCTTTATCCTTCTTGCTAAAGAGAACTGTTTCAGCACAGACATAACTTCTGATCCACAACTCTAGACAACTCTTTACTCTAAAGCACAAGCACAAAATCTCAGTGACACCCCCACTGGACTACAAACTGCTATGAGAACAAAGACATTCTTTCCATCCTTTCCACCAGGATGCTCCCTTCTCTCAGCTAAAGTTATGTTAGGAACAAATCATAGCTAAGACACTGCAACAGTCATCTCACCATACAGCTTTCAAGTGGACATTACCGCCGCATTCTCAAGAGCTGGTTTCTACTGATGCTTCTAAAATTATCAATAACAAAAGGAGGGGAAAATGTCAACTCCATTTGCTAATACTATCAATGACTACTGAACTGCAGTACTGCATATTCTCTCATACATAGGGACTTAAAGCTTTTATTGTGTTTCCTCTCCATGTGCTGAATTACTGAATCTTGATACTCTCCTCCTCTCTTGTTCCCCTCCCCCTAATACGTTCTTTCATCATTCCTCAGCATACCTCAGAAAGTAGATAGGCCCTACAGCTAATTCCTGTTTTTTGCATTCAGAGAAAATATCCACTCCCTGGTCCAAGATTTTGTATTCTGTGTTTAAAAAAAAAAACAAAACCATGAATTTTTATGAGCTCACTCTATAACAAAAGTATCTGAGTAAAACAACAGATACCGTTTCTGGGGCCATTTTCTCTCCTTTGATCCCATCAGGGCTAACCTGCTTTCAACACTTCGACGACCTCTAACATTTCAGACCTGAAATTTCAGCTGCTCACTTCACATTACCAAGCTCTCCTTTTTCTCCTCCTAACACGTGCCTTCCCCTTCAAGTGGGGAAGGAGTCAACACATTATCTACAAGGTCAATGCTGATCTGCTATATGAATTCTGACACGCTGCTGGTAGAATTATTACTAGCAGTATTCTCAAAAAATCCCCTCTAACATCTAGTGAATAGCAATTACAAAAGAAGCAATCTGAATAACACTACAGATAAATTGCATACATTGCATCAGTAGCAGTTTAAACAGAAATATGTATGCACTCAGCTTTAATATCAAAATAAAACTGCTTCTAAATAAAGTTTTTTAATTATTACATATACTACTTAAACTCGGGCAGAAAAAAATACCTTTTCTAGCAGCTCTACCACGATTTTCTACATATACACCTCCGGTTAGAACAAAAAGTAGCAAGAATTCTGCTGTTTTAAGAAGCCACCTATTTCAAGTATTCTCCTCTTTATCCTACTTTCTGATCTAAAAGCAACAGTTAATATAAAAAAAAACAATTATAATGGAGACAATGAGAAAAGAAGGGCTATTTGAAAGGGGCAAGCAGAAGAGATACCAATGTATAAAAAAAGACTGTGCAGTCAGAAGTTATTTCCATAACCTTTTACATATACACACATTGATATATTTTGTATTTCTTGATTTCAGATCCCTATCTCGATCCATTTAGAAGGCAGCTGTGACAACCTTTTTTGACAGAAATGTCAATATCTCTTGATTTCTAGGAAAAAAAAAGCTTTGTATCAGCTATTTTTGTATGAAATTTTATACAAGTCACTGAAAATATTTTATCGCAGTTTATGAAAACTCCACTCGAACTCAGAAGGTGAAAACATTCACAGGCTGTATAAATATTGCCACCAAACAACTGTAAATCTGATCCTGAACAGCTCCAACGCAACTGACTTGTTGTGAGAAATAAACCTACCAACAACAACAAAAGAATTAAAATGAGTAACACCCCATATGAGGAGAAGAACAAAGACTTTTTACAGGTTGGGGAGGATTTTTACACATTTCCTACATAAAGCCACTTCATAGCTGCTTAAAACCTTATGTAAAAAAAATAATCAAAGTGAAAAAAATCATGCTAATCATCTTTCTTATGATTTTTTCCTTATTCAGCTGAAACCGTTCAAACCGTTTTCAAGGATGACAAGAATGACACATGCTATTCCTATTTAAAACATCTTACAGCTATTTTGCTGAAAGGCTCAAAAATCCCCACCATCTTGGAGAGGGAACTTAAAATTTGTCAAAGAGCAGTCAAGAACCAAAACCACACCTACTACCTTCCAGGTGCGATTTATACAAATTCTGCTGAGCTCAGGGCTCACAAATGCTTTCTTTTATACATGGCTGTAGAGTTGCTAGAGTTTACCCGCTAAACTCCCCAGGCTTCCCTTTGCAGGGAGCTCGCTCCGACCGCCAGCACAGGGCCAAGCAGAAGTTTGGATGCAAGCGCACCTCTCGCTGGCTGGAGGTCAGTGTGGCCCCACAGGCAGGAAATGTGCTCAGAGTGCTCCCTCTGTTGATGCTTCGATAAGAGAGGGAAAAAGAGGAAGTGGTGTGTCTGAAACACGTAAAGAGAAGTAGAGAGAGGGGGCGGGGGGGCGGAGATAAAAACGTAGGGGTTTACGAGGGAAGCAGGGCTGAACCTGAGGGAAGGGGAGAGAGGAGAATTTGGAAAGGGAAAAGAAAAGATAAGTAAGAAAGGGGAAAAAACAAGAAAATTAATTGCAACTAGTACAGAACAATCAGACTCTAACATAGATTCCATTTTTTTATCACGTTACCTCTTGGTGTAACATTCCTTTGGTGTGTGCAAACTAGCTGCGGTATTTCACAGTAAAGTACCTTTCCCAACCACCAATGTAAACCCATGCAGACAATAGCTGTCTGCCACTATAAGTAATCTAACTGGGTCAAAGGGCACAAGACTGTCTCTGGATCCAAACTTCTAACCACAGCGACAGCAGAGGTGATCAATGTGTTTTCACATAAACAAAAGCAATGTGTCCTCTCTTCCCCTTTACTAACAGAAAAGGCTTTAACAATACCTTGAAAAATACTATGATGAAAAAATACTGGTGATGAAAGTGTTTACTTATAACCTGGTGTTTACAAGTACCATGATGAAGGTGTCAACTGTATAGTTTCATAGTGGTTTTGTTATATAGGACCCCTACCCCATTTAGTGCACTAAACTGTCTGTGCTCTGAAGATGAGCAAAGACTGCATAGCAGGAAAAAGGATCTTTCTTCATCTGCAGAAGTCGGAAGGTGCGTCTCGACTGACAAAAGGAGCTGCACAACATCAGCTGATTTGTGACGACAGCAGTTAAACACTGCTTTCTAGAATCAGACTTGTACTCTCGCATTTTCTAAATTTGATAACCAGAACATTTCAAACCAGTTTTTCCCCAAGTAGCTACCACACCTTGTTCTTACTTTGTTTTCTGGATCCCCAACTTCAGGAGGCCAGCCTGATGTGCGGGCATGGGAAAGCTCTTGCAAATGAGACTGAGGAGTTCTCTAACTATATGCAATTCTAAGCATTCTTAAAAAAAAACAAACCAAAACAAATCCAAAACAACAACAACCTCTACCAAATCCCCACAAAACACCACCTCTTCGTTTCTTAGATATTTAAGGAGAGCGAGCTTCTTTCACTGTATTCACAATTACCTTTAAGGTCTTTGCCTTACCCCACTGTAATATTTAGAGAACTACCACCACTGTTTCACTCAACTCTCCTGATGAGTCCATTTCAAGTGTAAACTAATTCACTTTAACATATTCTAACTATAATGTCATAGAAGAGCTCATAAAACCTTAATAAAGCTGTATTTCTTATAAGGTTTGGCATACGTACTGTAAAAAATCTTGGGGCCATATGCTGAACTTTACTATACACATATGAGCAATATACACATATATATACATGTACAGGCTTGAATGAGTAACAATATGCAATGACATACGGAAAATATAAATTATTAAAATGGAAGGCATATAAGCAACTTAAGAATAAAACATTAGGAATCTTAACAGTGTAGTACACATAAAGAACTCACCTATTCTCTTCTGCATCTAAAGTATCTTTCAAAAACTCTAACAATGCTAAAAGTGTTTTCAATAAAACTTTGTTTTCATTTGATATCTCCCAGAAAGATTTTGTTTTCATACTACTCTTATCTTCACTTCCTTGCACAATTCTTCTATTTGGTTTTAAACAAGGATCACTTAACATTTAAAGATATGAGCAACAACAAAACCGTATCTACCTTCTCTCCACTCCCATTTTGCAAAGAAAAGTCTGATTGAATTACAGTGATTTGGGAAAGTCATTATCCAAACGAGCTTTAAAGAAGTCAGATGTATACAATCATGGTCAGCCCGGGGAGGGAAGGGTGAGTAAAAGGAAAAAAGGTGGCCTTCACTGCTAAGTTACAGTATTCAAAAACCTTTCTAGAGCTCTATTGAGGCAAGTTACTTCACTGCTCCTTTATTGCTTTCCTTAATCTTTTGTACTGTGAAGCTAAAAAACGGCTAATACTTGGACTACAGATTAAGCAGCAAATCAGAAAAGTCTGATTTGTATTGCAATACAAAGTTACAAAGGAAAAAAAATGCACTGAGAGAGGATAAGAAAACAGAAATAACATTTAAATAATTATTTCCTGTGACATGCCCTACTGAGATAATGAGATGGCTGGAGCACCTCTCCTATGAGGACAGGCTGAGAGAGTTGGGGTTTTCCAGCCTGGAGAAGAGAAGGCTCCAGGGAGACCTGATAGCGGCCTTCCAGTACCTAAAGAGAGCCTACAAGAAAGCTTGGGAGGGACTTTTGACAAGGGTATGTAGCAACAAGGCATAATAGCGTCAAACTGAAAGAGGGTAGATTTATATTAGATACAAGGAAGATGTTATTTACTGTGAGGATGGTGAGGCACTGGAACAGGTTGCCCAGAGCAGCTGTGGATGCCCCATCCCTGGAAGTGTCAAAGGCCAGGTTGGATGGGGCTCTGAGCAACCTGGTCAGGTGTCCCTGCCCATAGCAGGTGGGTTGGAACTAGATGTTCTTCAAGGTCCCTTCCAACTCAAACGATTCTATGATGACATGACATTGCCCGATTCGGCAGTTATAAAGCCTACATCTCATTACTGCACTATGTTTAAAATCTTGTCTATTGCTACAGAAGACAGAAGTTGAGAGCTGTGTTAGCTAGCAGGCAAACCAACCCTAACAGAGTCTTCTACAATGAACCCAATTAAATGTGGCAGTCCAGGATGCTGGCCTACTGTCAGCAGCATCAGAGTTCACCCAGATCAATACAGATGAATGAGCTGCGTAAGGATGAATGTGTTTCAGCCCGAACTGGAGGACTAACTGAAAGCCAATAGTGAAAAGCCAGTGCTTAATCTTGTGGCATACAGGTACAGCAGCTGTGCATCAGCTCTGATAGTACCCCGCAAACTAATCTCTCAAAGAACAAAGGGATGATTTTTTCCCACTATAATCCCAACGCCACTGTATTACAACAGGTAAAATTGCGTAAAATGTCTGCCCACGCAACGCATTATATTTAGGCGTTTTAGTGACACTGCTCTCAGGTTCCTCCACAGCCCAACAGCATTTCCGCTACCCTGAGCAAAACGGGCAGCTGGGGGCCCGAGGACATCCAAACGCCGCTATTTCGGAGCACCGTTCGCCGCTGCCTTCAGACGCCGGCCGGCGGGTACACCCAGGGCTGCCTACCAACAGCGGAGGGTTTCTTTTGTTCCCTCCAATCCGTTATTTTCCGCCGGGCACCGCGCTGGGCAGAGGGAGCCGCGGGCCAGCGCCGCTCCAGCGCGCACCGCTCAGCCAGCCCGCGCCTGGCACTGCCACTGCCACTGCCACTGCCGCTGCCGCCGCCTCGCCCCGCATAATGGGACAATTCATCCCCCCATGTCCTCCCGCCGCCCGCGCCTCCCTCCCCGCACAGGTAGCAGGCGCTGCCCACCCCGGGCCGGGCAACGAGGCGCAGCCTCATCCTCAAGTCGGCGGGAGCCACCGCTGCCGCGGGCAGCAGCCGCCCAGCGCAACGGCCGCAACGGCCCCCGCGTAACGGCCCTAACGGCCGCCCCCTTGCGGCGGGGCGGGGCGACACGTTCCCCGGGGCCGCCCCGCGCCCTCCCTCAGCTCTCCCGGCCGGGGCAGCCCCTCGGCCGAAGAAGCGCAACCTGCGCGCCCGGGCCGCAGGTCCCGTCTTCCCCTCCACTCCCCGTCTCTCCGCCCGACCCGGTGCCACCACACCCCAGGCTGCCCGCGGGTAGCTGTGCCCGGCGGGAAGGCGGCGAAGGGCGGCCAGCTGCTGCACAGGAGGGCTTGTAACCCCGTCAGCCCCGCTCGGGATCACCCACCGCCGCAGCCCCGAGGGGCGCCCGGCCTTCGCCCCGCCGCCGCAAACCCCGACCTCTCCGCTTGTCACATGAAAACAATTATTGACTCGGCCGGGGGAGGGGAGGAGAAGTTAAAAGCCATGAGGCGGAGGACCGGCGGCGGCACGCACCCCCCTCCCCCCC